>VKOC01016170.1:187500-261943 GCA_009364415.1 Spea multiplicata
TTCCTAGGATGTATTCATGTGCCCTCGCACACAAAACTTCCAATGCCCTCTACCCACTCACTTTCAGGATTAAAACTGTGTGATCTGCGGATTCAGAAATATCTGCTGGGAGGAAGAAGGTAACACATCGTGGCAGAGAGGTTAGCTGTTAAGAGGATGGAGAGGTAAAAGTGGAGGGGGAAAGCGAGGTGAGATTTGCAGGGGGGGGGAGAGGGAAAATAAAGGGGAGGGAGCGATACGGGGTAAGGAATGAGACCCACTGGGCTGCTGTTATAGCTTTCATATGAGGAGGCAAAGAAATAACAGGGACAAACACAGCGTATCATTAGTGACCATTTACACGCTGCTTAAACTTGCAGGCTAATTAAATTCGGGAGAAGTTTTAATAAGTGCCTGGGTTATAGAAAGCTGACACACACTCACAGGACAGCTTAATTATCCGGAAAAGATAGAACGAAGGCACGGAAAATTGTCTGCACTTGGTAATAACGTGGGCAGCTTGCTTAATTCACTGTTTGGCAGGTTGGAGTTATGTATCTGGTTGGGCACGGCAAGTCCCATCATCCAGAGACAGGGGGATACCTTAAGCAAATATCAGACTGCCTGTCTGCTTGCATGATGGGTAATGGTGGCAAAAGTGGTAGATCCAAATAACAAGCACGGATAACTGTTAGGTTGGGTTACCAGGGCAAGCAGGTGATACATCTGCCCCTCTTTCCTCCCCTGATGCCCCTCTTTTCTAGGAGCTCAGAATGGATGCTGGTATTAGGGTATCACAGGGTTCTACGGCCCTAAAAGTTACATTAACGTTAAAAAAAAAATGTTAAAGCTCTTTAAATCTAATGGATCAGAATTCTCCATGAAACCAACTAAGAAGGTCCTGGTGGGGAAGTGTCCCTTTTTGGCAGTTTGAAATATCGGAAGGTTTGTTGTCAGCATGAATAGAGTAACCATCCATTGTCTTTGACTCAAACCTCTGTTGGTTAAGAATGGTTAATGTTCTAATGCCTCTGCGAAATCTGCATAACAATGCATTACAGAATTCCGTACAAGTGGCTAATACAATAAGCCTTCCAGGATTTAATGCCTCGCACAATACGTTTTATATTAATCTCCTGCAAATGAATCCGCTATTTCCAGATAAGTGCAGGTTAACCCTTGCAAAGCCACAGGAAGCCGCTCTACTTTGGTATATATGTCTTCTCTTGACCTTGTGTGGGTTTCCATTATAGTCTCCACTTCTTGGCGTGGGAAGTGGGAATCCGACGGCCCCTTTCGTTCCATCTAGTCTGCCCGTTTTTCACTGCTGTAAAGACTAAGACATTAATCAGTCTTGTCTTGGATTCGGTAGTAGCCTCTACCACTTCTACTGGGGACCTGTCAAACAAGAAATTTAGAATGTTCTTGCATGTTCTTTAAACTGATATAAGCATATATAAGTTCTGAAAGTCCCCAGGCATTAATAATTCTGGTCCCTAAACATAAAGGTACACATAATGGAAAAATAATTAAACTGAAAAAATGGAATCCAAATGAGACAAACAAGAACATCAAGTGTTTTGTGACGTCTGTAGCAATTAATTATGTGGGGTGAAACAGACAACAGTAGAGAGAGACTGTCAAGAATGTTATACTCACATTATTACAGTGACACCTAATTACCGATAATGTGTGGGATTTGTTAACAAAAGAATTTTTTTTTTTTTCCAGTGGAGAAATAATTTATCCTTGAAATCTCTGAAACACTGCATATGCTTTCATTAGAAGCCCACCTGTAGACCCCATCTTGTATAGTTAACCTTTGCTTGCAAGAGAAGTTTTTTCCAAATGGAATTCACTCCTAAATACCATTTGTGGACACAATCAATCTTCATTTCAAGATGAGACGTCGGAGGACCTGAATGCTAACTTTAAATATTTTTCTATGTGGCCCCAATAAAAGGCATCATCTTAAACTAAAGAGTCTATGTAAAGTTTGGGCACGTAATTGGTTTAAGGTTGAATGGCAAATATGCCAAGGCTGGAACATCAACTTCTCTTTGCTTTCCCATTAAAAGTTCCTCCAAAGTAAGTGCCGATTGTCTGGAAGCTAGCACTGATGGCTGTCCAGCTGAGACGTCTTTGTGCTCTGCTGTGTGGGACTTGTGACATCATGCTATTAAAAGTCAACTTCCTCTCCCTACCGTCTTTAACGTACCACTAAACCTTTAAGATAACATAATCTTCCTGTTAAGAGGCCAACTTCATTTATCCAGCGTGCTATGGATTTTTCAGAAAGCAGCCTGCAGTTTAGCAGTTGCAGGCTGCTTTCTCTGGGCGGACGACACTGCCTGCTTGCAGGCAGCAATTTTCATAGGTTGACCTCATCCGTCGTTTCTATCCGGGACACATCCTCCTAGCGGTATCAGTATTTAGGGCTGCAAAATGCTGTGATATCCTCAAATATTCCTAGAAAAGGCAAGCGTCAAGGGAGGAAAAGGCAACACAGAGATCTGGGTCCCATTAGACAGGGACAGTTTGGAACAATACATTTTTCCTCAAAGAATCTTTGGCTTCTTTTAGAGAAGCCAAACTTAGATTATACTAACTTTAATGTTGTTTTGAGAATATTACTGAACACTGAGAGCTGTGACCGAGCAGCTGCACCGTAATATATTAGGCAATCACCTAGGTTGACCTATTCAAAGACTGGTTTTGTACTGCTACCTGTTATTTATATAGAACACCTGCTATGTATTTTTTTTTCACAGAATTAAAGTACATTTTTAAATGATATAGCAATGCCCCCCCCCTCTTCTCCACCTTCAGTATAAATAGCATGTATAAATAGCAGCGCAGCACCATATGGGTTAATTGATTATTTGCAACATGCTACCATGGTAATAACCAGCGTGTTTGAATCACCTAATTTACACGGAGACTCAAACAAGCTCAATTTTACATCCAATAAAACAGCGTCTGATTTAACAACTCCTTCATTTAGTGCAGATCCACAGCTGTGAGGAATGCTAACCGCGGCTGATTCACCTTCCAGCAAAGATGCCGGGTGAATGTATAAACTAGGAGAGAATGGATGGAGGGTTCTGCACAGAATACAAGCGTTTGTGCCGCTGGGAGAACAATCATGGTTGCACAAGGCCCAGGGCCCCTTTGCGATCATCCCTTTAATCACCGGCAGTTGGCGGCATGGAGAGTATAGAGATCTCTTACGATCTCTCCCTGCACATTGTCTGATTCAGCATGCTGGATCAGTCTGGATGGAGGGAGAGACACAAGCAAGCTGTTTGGGGCCAAGATGGCACAGGCAAGCTGTTTGGGGCTGAGGTGGCACAGACAGGCTGTTTTGGGGCTAAGATGGCACTGACAAGCTATTTGGGGGCTAAAATGGCATAGATAATCAATTTGAGTACAAAGTTGGCACTGACAAGGTGTTTAGGGACAAAGTTGGCATTGACAAACCGGTGGCTAGCACTGCGATACATGTTGTATGTTGCTTGGTAAAGTCCAGGAGAGTTTAAGGTTTGTCGATAACATCAGGAGACAGCTACAAGGGGAAAAAAGGTGCACAGTTTGAGTCACTAATCCATGAAAAAGGTCAGTGCTGCACCCAGGGCCGGCCGAAGACCCAACGCCGCCTGGGGCGAAGTTTAAAATGCCGCCATTTTAAACTTCGCCGATGCCCCCCCCCGGTACTTGCCTTTGATGAGTCCTGCGGCGAGTCTCCCTGCTCTGCCACGGTGCCGGCTTGTAATGCTGAGCGCCGGAAACTGATGCCACTTCCGGCGCTCAGCATTACAAGCCGGCACCAGGACCGAACAGGGAGACTCGCCGCAGAGGAGAGAGAGAGGGGCGCCGAGCGGGTAAGCGAAAACCACCCGGCACCCCTCTCTCTCTCTTCCGCTTCAAAAAAAAAACGCTTGGAGCGGCAAAGTGCCGCCCCTTCTAAAGTGCTGCCTGGGGCAATTGCCCCAGTTGGCCCCATTGTAGGGCCGGCCCTGGCTGCACCTTTACAAAGTACTGGGATCTTTGTTCAGCAGCCAATTGGCTCCTCTTTTTTAGAACCCTAGAACCCTGTCATTCGAGTCCAGACCAGTTCCGTATATGTATATCAATCCACCTGAATAGAAGAATAGCTCTCAAAGTTTTGATTTGGAAAAGAAGGCGTTAAGATCCTTCCTGTAAAACAAGGAAATGTCTGGTTAAAAGTAAGTGGTCCGGCCTCCGCCGCCGTTTTTTCTTTTCACTTTCCCAAGAGAACCGTCCGCGTCTAAACTCGTTAACTTTTAATTAGTACCTTCTCACTGGCTGGATAAACTGGCCGCACGCCACGCTAAGCACCATTACAATTCAGTGGTTACTAATTCTTACTCCTTGGCATTTTTTCTGTCGCAGCTTTCAAATTCCAGACAGGGTGTCCACAGGTCTTAGTCTACGGGGTAATGGCGTCTCATTTGGCATGTAGGTGAGGTCATGGTATGCGAGGCCGTTGGGCATGGTGCCAGGGAACGTTACCTGCCTTTAGAAAGTACAGATGCCATTAAAAATTGATAATTGTTTCATATCTAAGCAACATTGTGGCAACTTTCCGCAACCAGCATCATGCTCTTAAAGATGCCATTCACAGTCTTGGAACTCAATGCAATATTACAAACAAAGTTCCCAGTTTTGTTGAATGTCCAAACCTTTCCCAGAAAATAAGTCTTTAGTCATTTAAGAATGTGCTTCACGTATAATTTTCATGTGACACCAAAGCAGGCACTTATAGGTTGTTGCCATATAAAATAATAACTCTTAAAACTTTCTTTATTGTTATGACGCGATTAACTGTATTTTCTTTGTTAGAGTATGTAATTAACGCAGGCTATCCAGAGCTCTCGGTCTTCAGAAGGAGTGGCTTCGTGAGAGGGAGGGGCTAGCCATGCACAAGGGTGGGCCTAGACACTTGAGTGATTATAATTGGACAGGGAAGGGGCGTGGCTAAATGTCACCCCCGAAAATGAAGAGATTGACTTGGAGACCCGGGGAAACAGCAGCTCACCCGCAGGCACCCCTGTAGGGAATAAAAGGAGAGATAAAGTGAAAGAAAAGGGATCATTAAAAAAGATAAATAGAAAGTGGAGGAAAGATAAAGAGAAAAGAGAGAGATGAGATAAAGAGAAATGGGAGAGATTGAGAAAGAGTTCCCCCAGTAAGGTCGTGGCTTTATTATTACTAATTGATACTGAACTAACAAAATCAAGTCCAATAAAATCATCTTATTTTTATTATTATTATTATTATTATTGTTATTATTATTATTTCTCTCTCTCTAGCGGTTAGCACTGTCACTCTTAGCTATGCACAGCACCTAGCGGATGACCCTGTGTTTAGCAGGCTGAATATGTGACTGTTCTTTTTGGAAGGGTTGGGTAGAGGCAGAAGGGTAAGGAAAGGGTCGTCTTACAGGCAGGCAACATCACGTCTGTCGGAGATGATTACTAAACTGCCGCAATCAGAAAAATAAGCTATTTCTACGGAGCTCTAAGTCACTGCGCACTGAGAACGTGGACATGTTTTTTAGTATATGGTCCCATTCTGTTACTTCGATGCCAAGAAGACGGGAGATGCTTTAATTACACTAAAAGAGTTAAAACAATCATTCCTGCCGGAATTCATGTGCAATTTTGCCAATTAAATCCGCCACTGTTACTGCTAATTGGTAATTTACGACAAACTGACCTCGAGTGTCATTGTGCTCATGTGAGCAACGAGAGAGGAGTGAGCAGCGAGCTTCTTCACTCTGTGACTGCTCCGAGCGGGTGTTCGCACGGGCTTCACACTGCCAACACATGGCCACTTTGCCATCTCCCACAGTCCCTTATGGCACTTAAATGCCTGAAAGTGTGACAAGGATTCTCTGGTGGCCTCTGATTCTCCATGATGGTCTTTATAATAATAATAATAATTGTCTAGTTGCCCATTATTGTTTCCTGCTGTAAAGACTCAAACCTTAATCAGTCGTAGGTCTCGATTTAGATTCAGGAGCCCTATGTCTATCCCGTTCATTTAAGCCTCTGACCCTCTAGTTTTAGATTATGGTCTCATCTTCTAATATTTCTCCTCCTTTGAAATAAACTTCCCTCCTGCACTTTGTTAAATCCCTTTATGTATTGAAATCTCTCTCTCCCATCCCCTCTCTCTCTCGTCTCTCCTCCAAGCCGGACACATTGAGATCCATTAGTCTTTGCTGATAATTTTTATCCTGCAAACCGTTCCCCATTGTAATTGCCCTCCTCTGAACTCTCTCCAGAATGTCAATTTCGATATGACTTGGGGGTGTCTATTAGGCTAAAACTGTCAATAAGTGATTTTCTTCTGGACCTGCTTTAAACAGAATGGCTGAACAGAGAACTGTAAACTATTTCCTACCTAGGATGGATATATAGAATGCTTTTTTGTTTCTGGATCCGAATCAAATCACATAGAATATATCTAAAAGTTTAGAACTGATTAGGAAATGTTAGAGTCAGAGTAGAGACGACAGGTAGATGTCTGTGGGGTAGACAAAATGTTGGCCCTCATTCATTCCCCGGGGCCGGTCGGCATGTCACATCACAGGGTGGCCGGTAATGTCGTTCGTTATAAAGGTGTGACTGGACTTTGATCTGGTTCACATTCAATTTTATCTTTACTGCTAATCAGTCGCCTGGAGTTAGACGGGGAGGATGCTAGTAGATGGGGGGGGGTTTCAATGGAGACTTTTGACTTTCTAAGGAAATGTTGCCATGGTAACCCTTTTTTATATATTTTCCCCAGTTAAATTAGTGGAGAAATGCAATTACTGGACTGTCACGGACACAGGGGATTGCAGACCCTTGGAGGTCAATATTTGAGGGTTGGGATGCAGGGAAGCAGTAATGGGTGGCAGGCCCTCTTCTGCTCCTCCATTTAGCTCAGGTCAATTTGTCTGGTAGTCACTTAGAGGCACATTAACCTATGCACTGCCAGTTGGGAGTGTTGATTATTGCTGTGTCAGGAGTATTCCCTGAGGTTCCTAGCCGTGTATCACTGATGACACGTGTTGTCTACCCGTGTATCTCATACAAGGACAGATTCTTTAACAGAATTCTAGAGAAGATATTCATGGTCAAAGGGAAACACTGAACTGGGTTGTAAGATGAGACAGACTTAAGCCTGTTTTTCATTGGCTAAGGCATTCCTGCTCCACCTTCTTTGCACATGGCTCCACCCATAGAGTACTTATTTTGTGAGTAAACAGGCACAATATGTATATAGTTTGTGGGTTTCTATGGCCAGGGGAGGGCTGGCACCTTCTGGTTCAGGGACCAGGTAAAGCCAAGTGTCCCCCTCAGCCCCTTCCTTCCCCCTGAGTAAATAGCATATGCACTAGAACACTGATCTCAGGATCTGCATGATCATCCCTTCTCATTAAGTTGTCTCTCCCATACTGTTGAGTTGCTGATTGGTGTTGGTTGGTTCAGGGGGCCTTTGTAAGAAGGATGAGTAGAAGGAAGAGAACTTCAGGACAGGAGAAATGCTTGTTTAGACACCTTTTATCAGAAATCCGCTTCCCTTGGGGGAAATAGGCTATTAAGTTTAAAGTAAATATCTCTGAAATAATTATGCTAATATAAAATAAAAAATCAGGTTATAGATATTTTTATAATATATATATTTGTATTTGATAAAAGATTTGTGGGTGACAGGTCCTCTCTTAAAAAATAATGGGTCAAAATTTGGGGGATAAACAAAGATGCCGAATTCATAGCAATTCATATTCGGAACCTCATTAAGACACAAGTCTCTCCTCAACAAGTTTTCCAGCCACCCCCTCCCACCATAAAACGCTTGTCATGAAGAACTGGAAACAGCCAAGAAGTCGAAGGTTGCAGTAACTAGAGCGGGAAATGATATGGGAATGATGCACATCCATAGCAGGTTAAGGGCAAGGTTATCCATCAGACGCTGACTATCTCTGCAGTTCAGAGCTTTATGGTTACTTTGCCGAATTCATTCTTTCTGTCGTAATTGGTTAGATACGTTCAAAATTAAGCAAATAATTTTAAATGATTAAGGAAAATATTTCCTCGATCCTATCGTCAGCCATTCACTGTGTTCAGCGTGCGTCTGTAATTCACTCGTCTCAGACCTCCCGGCTTCTACAGTTCTTTGGTTTAATCACATCTTCATAAAACTTCATTGTCATGATTAAATACCCATAAAGTGAACGCTCTTGTCATATCAGAGCGCCGGTGTTTTGACATAAAATTCTCAACCTCTGCCCCAATAAAACCAGAGTATGTGAGTAAGGTAGAGCGATTCTCTTGTACTAATTCCCGAGGTTAAGGGCATGGGGTCTGTCTTTTTCTTTTTTTTATTTAGTTACAAGCAGTGGTTCCTTTGAATGAGCCAGCTGGATATTTTTTAATTGGCCATCGAAACATGGAATGTGGCTACAGACAAGAGAATCCTGACCTTATCTTAATACCGCATTTCACATATCCCTCTGACAATGAACATGGACCTAGACAATGCCATGTTCCTGACCTGCAGAGCCTAGCACAGTCTAATTGCTGTTCTTGCCCCACCAAGAGACCCCTATACATACTCAAGGTCATCGCGAGGGTGAGCCTAACATGGTACCTCCACCTAGTTTACTAATTACAGCTCCCTCTCACAGC
The DNA here is from genome assembly GCA_009364415.1 of Spea multiplicata. NCBI lineage: Eukaryota > Metazoa > Chordata > Amphibia > Anura > Pelobatidae > Spea > Spea multiplicata. The sequence continues at coordinate 196,182 of VKOC01016170.1, forward strand.
GAGTGCACCTCTCCAACCCGAAAAAATAACTTACACTCGTTATAATGTGTCTTCTCAAAGCAGTCTCTATCAAAGGATGGATTACGCCAAAAAAGGTTTTCTTTCTAAAATACTTAGCAAGAGGAATCAAAAATTATTATTTTTTAATTATTTTTATAATTTATTAATATAATTGTTATATGTAAGTATAATTTAGACATAATTTTATATATGTAATATAATTCATAAATATAATTGATATATGTAAATATAATTTAGACATATAATTTATGTATGTAATATAATTTATAAATAGAATTTATATAGGTAAATATAATTTATAAATAGAATTTATAAAAATAATTTAAGTATATAAAAGTATAGCATTTGTATCATGCCCCAGTGTGGATATAATTTTATAAGCATACCTCTTGTCTGGGGTGTGCGCTATAAGGAGGTGGAGCTAGCTGTAAATAGGACAGGATAGATTTTAGTGGGCGGTAACTGGGCGGGGAGCAGCGAAAAGTGGGTGGAGAGTGGGCAGGGCCACACACCACTTTCTTGCCTGGAGAAAGAAGAGCCCGACCCGGAGAACCCAGAGGAGCAAGGCGTTGTTTTCAGTTCCCAGGTTCGTAAGGTTTGGTCATTATGAAAACTCTTCTTGGGTCCAAAATCCACAACGTTTTACTAATGAGAACATACTTTTTGTCACAAAAGGTTTACCCAAGAAACAATCATAACTTAGAAAAAGCAAAGTATTTGTATGAAGCAATCAGGGTGAGGCAGTGGTATGAACGCAATCTGTGATAGGTTTTAATGAAACAATCAAGGTTTGGGGTCGGACTAGAATGAAAACAAGGGTATTGTGGCTGTGACTTCAGCAACATCACAAATAATAGTACTGTCTACCTGTCCATACTTACAACTAGTGTAATTCTCGCTCTGAATTTGCCTTATCTGTCTCTTCTGGGCGACCGTTCCATAAATTCACTACATCAGTTAGTACTTCCTCAGATTTGTCTTGAGGCTTTTTCCTCTCCTTGACAGCCTCTGATTTTTTTACCAACACCTTAAATTATTTTTACGCAGCTTCTCAGAGCGTTACATGTCTCTTTCTTTTTTCCAAAATATTCAACACCAAATGATGTAAGTATGATGTCGCCTCTCGTTTTGGTAGGTAAGGTGTTAATTGGGTCAGATTTATCAGGGTTTTGGACATATTAGTATTCCAGGCACCCGTACACAGCATATTAACTCAGAGTTCTGTGATGTAGTTTAAATAGTTCTAAGAATCCTCGGCATCAGAAAGTCCTCTGCAAACATAGGTCAAGCGAGTCATCTGCCCATATTAAATTTATTTAAAATGATAAATATTGGGGAGATTTACAGTCAAAACAGGCAATTAAACGTAGGCTTTAACCGCCGTACGCTGTTAATGTATATAAAGGTTTTTATGTCACTCTGTATATGTGAAAGTCGACTCGACTCAGGGCTCGGAGTTAATTTTAATGTTCATGGTGGTTGATGGGGCAGTTTTGGCCACTGATGATCAAACCCGGGAATTTTCTAAATGAGCTGCCCCTGAGACTCTGGAAATATGACCCCTTCAATGGCCCATTGTGAAGATTCTATGTAGTGATTCGCTAAATGTGTTGCCCAAATGGCTCTAATACCGATTCACATGGAAACCGTGACTTGTCATTATTTAAAGGCTCACTTAATTGAGTGACTTGCATTCAAGAAGGGATTTCGACCATGACATACAGGTAGCAAAAGCACCAATTGAGAGTCTTATTAATGATCACAGCGGTGTAGAGTAAGAAGGAGTCAGCGTCGTGCTATGCGACCCTCAGAATTTGCCCCTACATATTGAGATTGGGGTGAAAACCCTGAGAGTTCCCAGGTATGCTGATGGAAGACCATTTAACGCATAATTCGATTTGGAATCCATATTGGGCTTGTCTTATGGTATAACTCATGCACTGACCAATCAGCTCTTTACGTAGATTCACTACCTACCAATCAAATTGCAACGATAAGTACCCCTCTGCCTGGCATTGTACAGAGTTACACTGGAATATGGTCATTTATGGGTCCACTTTAACACAAGCGGTTATATTTTATGATGTAATCATAGGGCGTCATCTTCTGTTATTCCTTGGAATTTTGGTGTTTAGGTTGGTTTGAAACCCACTTTGTACGGCGCTATGTCATATGTTAGCTACTTATTACCTGTGTTGTGTTGGCTGTCTCATAAATTCATTAAAATTTGCTGACAATTTGTATATTTGTCTATGCCTAGCAAAAGAGGTAGGCCTGTGCCCCAAGGAGCTACGCTTAAATACCCTTCCAAGTAATAGGTACTCTAGGGGAGCGGACGCGCGATAATGCATATTATGGAATTTACACATCGAAGATTTATGTATTTTTTTTCGGTCTGGTGTAAGACCTTTGTGAAAACACCTGAACCGAATAAAACAATGAAATGCCACCTGTGTTTTGGTGAGAAAAAAAAAAAAGAAAAGTAAAATGTTGTCATAGAAACATCGGGCATAAGAAAAAGCAGCGCCATAGGTGATGTAACGCGCAAAAATACAATAAAAGGAAGAAAAGACAAAACTTCACTGGGCCTATTGATGAGAAAGGAATAAACATATGGAGAGCTAGGACACAGACGTGAGGAAATAATAGAGAAAAAAGTAAAGCGACAATAGAGCTGAAAATAGGGACAATACATTAAAATAAAGTTCAACTAAAAGTTGGGAATTCAGGGCTTATTGACTGGCAAAACATTTTTTTAAAAAAAAGGATTTTTATGGATATTTTATAGATAAACACCAGACGCGCGTCAGTAAATTGAACAACAGGGCATTGCCAGCCGAAGAGTTAAATGTGGAACACTCACCATGGAAACCAGTGGAATTTTCATGGTTGTTCTATATTTAAAACTTTGTACCAGAATGGACATATGATGTCACAACTTGCTCCACCGAGGAAAGTTTCCATCCCCCTCCATTTTGAGTGTATGTAATAATTGAAATTGGCAATCCTGGCAGTCTGGACATAAGCCTACTATATAGTGGACTGTCCCCTTGCATTAGGGACTGTTGGCATCTATGCAATTTCAAATCCTACTTCATATCTCCCAACAGTCCCAACTTTTTTCATGGGACAGTCCGATTTGTGGGCGTTGTCCTACTGTCCCAAGTAGTTGCCTTATGCCTTTTCAAGGGCCAAGGTGGGAGATCCTCTGATCTTCTCTAACTGCAGGGGGAGCTGTAAAATTAATGGCGGTGCGTCCACAGCAGCTCCCGTGTGACCACCTTTTGATGTTCATCTGCAGAGCTTCACAAGGTGGCTTCTCAGGTGGCAATGCCTCTGGCTCCGCCCACTTTTGGGACATACTCATCCATTTCTTAGTGCTGGTCCCACCCCTTCTCATACCCCCCTGTCCCTTGTCACCCCCCCTGTCCCTTGTTGCACACCTCCGTCCCTTGTCACACCCCCTCAACACAGGTGTCCCAATTTGCTACACTGACCTAGTAATAAATGAGCCTCCAAGTTGGTTAAACACATGTTGGTTTTGGATTCCTTGCTTGAAAACAGGTGACTAAAGGATATCTATGAAAGATCATATAGTTAGGGTTATCTTTTAAGTATATACACCATGGTCAGTGCGTAGCTTAGGCCCCACTTTCACATATTAATAAGCAGGTGATTCTTAGCCGAAGCTTTTGCCGTGAATTTTGATAAGCGTCGTGTCTACTAGGGGACCCTGACTCTGTCTGGGAGCATTTTAAGTCCTCCACTGCCCCCCTCCCAGAACATCTGGCTGGGACGCAAGTGCCTCTCACGCTCTGCCTCCGGAACGCGGAAATGTAATTAGCTCTCAGTCTCGTTTATTAGCGAATACACAGAGGATTGGATCAGGACAGCGCGAGGGATTTGCCTGTTGGATATATTACATTTCTTTGCATTTGACAATTAGCGTTCCTTAATCTAAGCAAATTCCTCCAACTCGTTCGCTGCCAACGGAATTACAATAATTCCTTTACACACCTGTGCGTGGAAAACTACAGACTGAGGAGCAGAGTGGACCTGTCATGTAAATACAACATTACATTAATCATCACGGCGTAAAATCTGTTTACATTGTGTGAACTTTTTGTAACAGCTTTAGAATTTTAGTTAATGATGCATTTCCGCCATAGAGGTTTGTATTCTACCATGACTCTTCGGCTTCCATGATGTTCCCCAACTTGTACCTGAACTCCATTAGAGGTTGTGTGTACCCTTGCAGGACTCTAGAAGCATAAGACATAGGACTTGCTTGATGCCAAGTTGTTATAGTTGACACAATCACTCTAAAATGGGACATCAGCACCTTCTTATATACTCACTATTCTGAGCCTGATCCTATAAGTTAGAACTCCAGGCCAGTGATGTTCCGAGATATGGACAGTGGAAAATGTCGGCTGACCATGGTCTGCTCGGCTATCTGGGCTTCAAAAAGCATGACCCTGATAAAAGAACAGAACTGAAACATTCTGCCAGTGTGTTCCATTGGGGGGGACTCAGCCCTAGCTTTTTGTGGTTATGTTCACAACAATACATTTTGGGGTTTGCAGGAGAGTTGCCATTTCATGTCACTGACCTCATGTTGTGAAGGGCCAAGCCTAGACACTTAACTTCTATTGGGGTCCAAATCAACCCAAAAATGTGACCTGCTCCTTGAAAACCAGGACACAACCCTGCTCCAGAACAGATTAGGTGGCCCTATAAAAAGTGTATATAAAGAGAGATTTCTTGAAGGTCACCTCACTGATTAAACTATGCATGACGCTTGGCCAGCTCAGCTCTTCTTAGACAGATATATGGACTGAAACCATAACTCTCACGCGGACTCCCGCTTTAGTACAAAAAAACATTCCATGATCTGAAGAACATCTTGAGGTCTTCTCATTTCTAACGGAGCTCAAACCCTTCAATGAGCATGCATAACATATTCCGATGATGCAGAACATCCCTTGTTTTTGGGACCTGTTCTTTGACATTCTGTGACTGTGCAGAACATTCCGTAATTTTGCAGAGAACACGGCACCGTTTCTGTTTAATCACAAAGAACATTCTCTAATAGTGTAGATTTTTCTATGAAGGCGCAAAAAGGTTTGTAGGAGACTGTCAGACTCCTCGCTGTCTTGTGATACATCGGAATTTCACAGAGAGTTAGTAAATGACCTTCAGACTAGGCTGGAATGGGAAATTGATTTTTTTTTTGGCAGACATGTCTGATCTGTGCAGGTGCAAGCAGAGACGTACGGAGAGGCAAATAGGCAGTTACCTGGATACAGGCTCCTGTAACTTCTTAGATGGATGGATTTCATAATGTTCACAACCAAGGATTTAAATGATTACAGGGTGTTGTCAAAAAAGTGTTGTTACTATAGCAACCATTGAAATTTTCTTGCTGATTGCACCATCCCATTGATTGATACGTTGATAAGGCCACTCTTCAAACTTCGCACCCGAATCACTTTGGATACAGAACTCCAAAGAGCTTGTTTTCCTGTTAGAATGCAACATGTAGGGAAGATGTGAACAAAGTTTGTTGCAGTTACCACAGCAACTGACAGAATGTTCCTACACATTGCTGTGTGCAAGAATTTGCTTATAATGCTTTATTAAGATGTTGATTACAAGCAATTATTTCACTTCTATTTTGCACGGGTCACCAAAGATGATAGATAAAAAGAACATCTCATCCTGTCCCTTTTGTCTTGAAGAAGACCTCAGTTTTCTTCTTCACAGATAAGACAAAACTTTTCTAGCTAATGTTTTTAAGCTTTATATTTGTATTTGCCCATACCACTTAGCACCAGATAAATTCCATTAGTCAAAAAAACAACCCACCACTTCCGCGTTTCATGCCTCTTATTGGTGGCATTAAAGAGCTTCTGGTCTATTTCCACGTCTTGTACATCGCTGTTTATACTATCCAGAGGACCTTAAGTCGTCTCAACCTCTTGTTCTGTCTCTCGGAATAATTCAATGGAGGGGTATTCTTGCCAAAATGGATATTATCATAATGCTTAGACTTGGCAGAGGTCCTTCCATCAATGACCCCTTGAAGGTTACAGACAGATCTTCTCCAGTACCGGAACGTAAAAGGGACTTTCTAAAACCGCAATGGGAAGTGGATTAGTTGGAGACTGGGGGGCAGGGATCCCCTGAGCTCATAGCAATACTCACTACAACTATAGAATAAGAGAATTTAGCTTTTGTGGAGGCACCCAAAAGTCGATACGTAGACGTTTAGCATCTATTACTGGCAGGAAATGTCCTCTGTCTATCTAGTACTGTCTGAATTTGGAGAATTTGGGGGAATAGCATTCATCAAGTATGACATAATCTATCAGTGTATCTGTACGGACTTTGGTGCATGCGCTATCATGTTTCATGATTCATTTTTATAGCAAAACGCCACCTGCCATTTCGCTATAAAAAAGCGAAATGTTTCGATAAAAAAAAATTGTAAGTTTTGGGCCGTTTTTAATTTTTTCATGTATACATGCCTCCTTTTTATGCCCCGAGCTCATACATCTATGTAGTATTCTTCTAATAACATATAACAGGTTGGGGGGGGGGGAGGTGCGCCATTAACCCTTGGTTGCTTGGTCCAGTACACTGCATCGACTTCTCCCCCAGTTAGAAAGCTGTACCCTTTGGCTGCAGTTAACATGCTTTCTCTCTCCTGTCCCTGTGATTTTGAAGCTGTCAGAGCCAAGTCTCTAATTACCGTCTAATTTTACAAAATCCGTACTTAGCGGTGACATAGAAATCCAAAGTAGCAATTCAGCTTGTCATGCGGAATCCAGAGAAGGGGAGAGGACTCTGGGGGGGTCTGTATTGTAACAATTCGTACAGGTTGTCGGGAGAACTCACGTGTGAGAAGTTTGGAAGTATTTTTTTTTTTATAGTAAGGACCTTTTTTGGTTTTGCATGTCAGACGAAATCCTCCAAGTCGATCGGTACAAGGGAGGAAGGGCCATGACCACTGTAGTTGTTTTTCTTCTTCATTTAGCTGGAAATTATTTAAAAAGAAGGAACTGGCCAAAAAGTACACTTATCAATCCTCTTCCTGGTAACGGGGCAACGGAGGTCTCATGATTGGGGGATGTGGTGGCAGGAACCTCGTGTTGTGACATCACTGCACATGGAGCCCTAAAAAACATTCCGTCTGCACCCCTATTTCACATGCTAAACTGGCAGTACCCCAAATAAAGGGGGGGACGTTTTAGGACACGGTTGATGGGGCTACCCAAGCACATCTAGAATCGTCGGCAAGTATGTAAAGGATATCAACATTGATGAGCAACCTTAAAAAAATACATCTTCTATGATAATGGGTGAGAAAAGATACATATTTTAAGTTTTTGTTTATGTGTGCATAAAAATATTCCAATTTTTTAAAAAAATATATGTTTATGAAATAAAGGTGTTAATTCTTATTTCGTGCGGCGCTTCTGGAGTTGCCCTTCAATTGCAATGATTATTGCTGTATCCTTTGTGTGGTTAATTGGATTGCCGTAGAGCCCTAGGTATTTATAGCCTGGGATATCTACCCCAGGTGTATAAGAACAGAATAATTTACATTGATCCTCAATAAAAATGAATTGGTCTTTCTACAATGTATTTATTCCACGTGTATTAGAACTACGGACTCTCAATATACCTTTATGAATCACGTCGTGTAAACGCTCCCTATAGCATCCTCTGTTCTATTTTAATCTCTTCTAATTGATCCGGTTTTGCCTTTAATGTGACGGGGAAATTTTTTTTTACAGAGGCAAATCCCAAAAATTAATTCCCTGCGAAGAGCCACAAATTGCGCAATTACTATAAAAAAAAATGAAAATGTATCTGCTGGTTGCTCCAAATATATCGCTTCTACTAGGACTATGATGTGTTAAGTCTTGTTAATTTTAACCCTGGTATGTTTTAATTACCCCCCTCTTTAAAGGGTTTATGGCAGAGCTCTTTAGAGTTTTTTCATAGAGGTTGAGAAACACAAGTAGAAACAAATAGTCAGCAGCAATGTTCTTGTCCAAAGCCATAACTGTCCGAGTCTACGCTTTATTATGACCCATAGAGAACATTATTACTATACCTCCGCAGTACTCCATCTCAACCCTTTTCATTTGGTTACAGTCAGCTGTACATTCGCTCATTTCGTTTTCCGAGCCCTGCACCCGCACCCTCGGCTGACGCACATCATACTATTTTATTTTATTATTTGTATTTAGGGTTTTTTTTCACATACCGAGGCAGGAAGCAGGTGACAAAAAAACACACAAAAATAACAGTCAAAGGTGACGGAGGAAGGGGGGGCGGCGGCAGGAGAACGAGACATGGTGACAGACTCGGGAAGTGAAGGGTTGTGTTAAAATAGAGGAGAGTCGGGCAACGTAGAGACGCGGAGAGGTGATAGATGCATTTTGAAAGAATGAAAATGCAAAGAGAGGTTTGTCATTTCTCTGCTGTCGGCTTCCATCCATGACAGATTGATGCAAGTGAAATATCTTATTTAGTGCCAAGATGAATCCTTTTAAATATCAGATGCAGTTTTCAAGGACTGCCGTGGAAAAAGGGCTGTATTTCTCATCTGGGGACAGACCTACGCTTTACAATATCCGACGATCCCGGTACCTTACTGCAGAAAGGTTGGGTTCCCTTTTCTTCAAGGTCAAAAAGAAACTTGGCCTCTAAAACCTCTTTTTCTTTCTAATCCATCTCTTCAGAAGAATGCATCGTTAAAAATGGAGGGTGCTTTATTACAAGACCTGAAAGTATGGCAGGCATAGACTAGAAGAATAATGGTGGACCTTTTGTATCCAGCTGCTTCTATCTACAGCTGCCATGATGCTCAAGAAGCAGGTTGGCCAAATGTTGGTCATTATTGGTGAGGGGTGAAGGTCAAATCTCAGTTGAAGTATTTCATGGTCAGCAGAGGACTTTAGGACCCCATAGCTTAACCGCCCAGACTACACTTGCTGGATGACCCATTAGGCTAGAACTTTAGATACTAAGTTGAACTTTATCTCTGTAGGCTTTAATACCCATTACAAACTGGAGAATAATCTTCTGTTGTCATTATTCCAACAATGGAATCCTTAGTTTTAATTGTATGCCCCTCATTGAAATAATGGGATACAGGACACATTCGGGTGATTAGCTGTTGTGCATTCTGTGTATAAATTAAAGTTTTTGGCTTCAGTGATCCACTTTACAACCTTATGGTTTCCTGAAAGCGAGAAAAACGACAGATTGAATATAAATATCTGTAACATGCATATGTTCTAACTCATTGGTCTTCAGAATAAGAGCAGTCACGTGCAATTGTCTAAAAGTTGCGGCTAAAGAATGCCTATGAAGAGCAAACATGTTCATATTGTTCGCCATCTACTTTTTGGAAAGGTCAACAGGGAATGAAAAAAAGCCAAAGAATCCACAAAAGCAGAAAAAGGAATTTGGCCTGTGCTACTAAGTAGTTTTATGACTTCTTAAGTGATGGATAATAACGTGAAACATCTTAATATGCACTTTTCTGTGCAGGCTCATTGCTTTGTCTGGAAATGTGTTTCGCGTTATAGTATCAGTGTAATATTAGAATATATTTATCCTTTTTGCCAGATTTTTGGATTGCTCTCTCTGTTAACTTTCATCAGATTTAAAAATATGATTTAACACTGTCTACAAAGGAGTGCTTGCCAGGATTTGGATGCAGCCAAGCACCATATTCAAAAAGAGAAAGCCTTTAAAGTGACGGGGATTCCTTCCAGTCTCCCCGGTGCCAAAATATACAATAAGCTGAAAATTTCTAAAGTCAAAGAGTAATGTTGGACGGAAATAATTAGAGTCTCCATTCACAAAGCTAGGCTGGCCGTAGGGCTCGTATGGATACCTGCAAACTTCCTAGGGCAGGGTACCTGGAGCTTTGCAACTTCTGGTGGGGTGGCTTCGCAAGGGGACATAGCAAGCTGAGGGCGTGGCTTGTTGTGCATGGGGGTGGGGCTAGTGGAACGTGGGGATAGCCTACGGAGTCTTTAGTGGGCAGGGAGGGGTGATGAGTAGTGAGTGGGCATGGCCAAACTCCACTCCACTGCTTGGAAAAAGCAGAAAGTGGCTTGGAGACCCAGGGAAGTGGAGCTTCACCCAAAGATTCCAGGACAGACCCATAAAGCTCCCAGGAATGCTAATATATTGAGTACCCGAGAAACCACAGAGCTAAAACATCTAACGTAACTTTTTTTTTTCTTTCAGCTTTAAAACCAGCATATTAAAGTCCATTAATGTGTATTCTTTGCTTAAAGGGCTGCATCGAGCACCAGAGTGTCACTTTAATGTGGTATTTTTTTTACCAGAAATGGGATTATCTCGCAATATCCATCCTTAAATACATATAAGCAGTTCTAGCAGAACCAATCCAAGTATAAATAATGATAGAGAGAAAGCCCCTGTGTATTGGGGGCTGCGGAATGCTTCAGGATCTACACGTTGGCTCATCTTCTTCTTGCAAAGAATCATCATGGGACATAAGTCATAGATGAATAATGCTGCAGATAAATGTAAAATGAGACAGGGACATGAAGCATCTCCCAATGGAGTGTCCCTCAGACCTGCCTCTGTATCGGGCAGGAAATTTTATTTTTAACTTAGCATTAAACTTGTTTCTTATGTTTGACAGATAGGTTTTAAAGGAACAGCAAAGGTGGAAGTAAAGTGTAGTCACGTAAAGCACTGACATACTTCTTTCCAGGCATGTTTCCTTATCATCAGTCATAGAAGTAGGCAGCCAGGGGCACATTGTATAGAATTTACGGATCCATAAGTGTTTTTCTCCGCCACCTCTACCTGTTGGTATGGAAACTGAGAAAGTATGTCTATGTCAAGTGTCTACACTTGACAATGTTATGATGTCATAATACTTTCACCCTAAGGACAAACTAATGCAGGGGCATTCCGTGGTTGGTGACATCACATTCCATTTATGGTAATAAATAACGAAGGTACAGAGGGTTAGCATCATGGCTCCCACCACCAGTGAACGGAGAAACCATGGCAATCTCCTGAAACAACAGGGGTGTTGGCTCCCACTTCATACCGTGTCCCTGTTTTGTCTGGCGAGTCACCTCTTTGTGACCCTAATCTTATTGTCCCTCTTTCCTCCCCTGATGCCCCTGATGTTCCTATTTTCTAGAAGCTGAAATATTTGTACGATATTCTCATGTCTTGAAAAAAATGGACAGCTTTCTGATAGTAACACCTGAAGTATACTGTATCTTTCACCTGATATTATTGTGGCATGTGCTTATCACTTGACACTACCAGGTGTGAAATATTTTCCAGGTGCCGTTATCAGGTGATCAACAACCATCGTCAATTACCATGTCAGATACACGATAAACGCTAATATCTGAGATCTCTTCATACCACCTTGGTTTAGTGGCTGACAATTGTTCAACACCTGAAATTATTATCTGACAAGAGTTAGACGCATTTTTTTTAATGTTTTCTAACAAATATTTATCCCCTTGTATCATGACACAAAATACGTTTCTATGTATCTCCTTGATAAATCTTGTCTGCTTGGTATTATCACCTGAAAATGGCAGGTGATCGAATAATTAATTATATTATCACCACCCAGCTAATATCGCCTGGGACTACCTGTAAGTATTAACTAATCGTCACACGATGTTATCACCTAACAGGTACAAATCGCAGAGTTCAAAAAATGATCTTGATTAAGAATGTTTGGAATACAGGCAAATGTAGTAGAATATGACAGCTTCCAGTTGTCTATGTATATGAAGAACCGTCCCTCTTTGTAACCCAAATCTATGTGTCCCTCTTTCCTCCCACTGATGCCCCTCTTTCCTCCCGCTGATGTCCCTCTTTCCTCCCGCTGATGCTCAGAATGTTTCAAGGGTATGAAAGTATCTCAGGGTTATAGAGCCCTTAAAAACCAGGTTGGCCAACAGATTCTGGACTTCTGTTTGAGCTTCACTGCCTGCTTCTTCACTCATGTCCCATGCAAGGTCTGTCATATAATGAAGAGCCCATAGTAAAACCTAGCAAGGGGGGGGCATTTCTATACCTTAAATGCAGGTATTGACGGGTTCTTCCAAAGAGGATTCAAGTTGTCCTTTAAAGAACCGTGTTGATAACCTGACATGAACCTTCTGGAAATTAGCTGTTGTGAAAGCGTAGAACTTCTCCGAGTTGACAAACAGTCAGTAATAAAATCAGTTACTTAGTTTGCAGTTGGTTTATCTTCTACGGACTCTTATATTTCAGGTCTGCATGTTTAATAAAGATTATGTAAGCTGCTTGATAAAGTGGTTTGTAGCTCTGGAAAGTGGTTTCTGATGGAATATTGTGGATCAGACCCGTGAGCCAAAAGTCCTGTTCATCTAATGGAATTCTGTTGTACCTTCTCCCTCTCTCTCTCTACACCCCATTAATGAACAGGATCTGGATTTCTCATCAGAAAGCTAGCGAAGGATGCATTTCTTGGCTGCGAAAGGGGATGCTTTCTTAGCTCAGTAAACAGCATGGAAACCAAAGCCAAAAAAAAAGAAGTCGCTTAAGGAAGGGAATAAAAACAGATGATGGAGAGAATTCCCTGGGGATGTCATCCGCTGGCAGCTAATGCAGGTCACTGACGAGGGATAAGAAGAGATATATGCCTGTGTCCCGGGAGCTTTACAGCCCTAATGTATAGAAACAGCAGAAAATCACTCAATATACATTTAACTGTGTAAATAAAATCCATCCTTTTAGTTCTTCATTGGCCACAATGCCACATAGAGAGTTTTGGTAAATCCTTACCCCTAGTCTCACTTCTATCCCCCCTGTCTCTTTGGTATTTCGGTCGCTACGATGTATCTTTACATAGCGCGAATCACCTGCTGTCTCTCACTTGACCACTAGGTTGCGTCATTTGGTCTACAGGTAGAGGAGAAAAAAGAGCTGTAAATCCGGTCAGATTTTGAATAATCAATACTGCTGTAACTGGTCTTCCTTCCACCTATCTCCTTTTTTTTACCCGCTGTGACAACGCCAAGAGACCTCAATGGCAAGAGACCTCAGAGAGTGGGTCAAATTAGAGCGCAACCATTGGGCCCCTATATGCTTGCATTACCCTTTCCCTTCTCTGGTGGAAGACTGTTTTGTGTATCCACTACCGTTGATCTCTACGGCTTAGAGAATAAAGGAAATAAAGATAAAGGTAGCACGTGAGATCAACTAAGAGGCAAGAGATTGAAAGAAGCGTAGGAGAGGAAAAGAAGGCACAGTGTGGGAGGAAGAGATGTTTGTGACAGCGATGATGGCTGATATAATTGACACCCGGCTGACATTCACAGCTTCCTGTTTGTCACTTTGCTCAGATGCAGGCAGGCAGCATCACACAGGTGTTAAAGGGTAGGGGTCAGTGCCTGTCGTGTCAGCTCCGGAGATGGTTTGCTGCCTCAATGCACGCAATGACAAGGGCAGGAAAGTATATACATATATAATGCATATAATAAGTGATATGTAGGTATTTACAGCCAGGGTTGTCCCTAGGAGGCACAAGGCCTGTGCCATCACCCGCCCCTTGTATTACTTACTGCCAGGGACTGTCCGTCTCGGCACAATTTCATCCTGGGTATCGATGCAGTTGACTGCTTGAGGTTCTCCCCATGGGTGTCATTCACTGGCCCCAGAGCTAATCACGGCCGTATAGTTATTGGCTGCCCTGCCACGTAAGCAAATTGAGCAGCTACATGTTTGCCGATGAATACATTTATGTTAAGCTCCTTGGTTTGCATACATTTAAACTTGTAGCGTTTTTGGGTCATGTCTGGGTCCAGCCACCAGCATAAAATTGACCCACTATAGTAGAAAAAGCCAAGACTATCTCTAGCAAGCTTGTCGAGAGGAGTAGGAGCCATAAGCTCATCTTGTTAGCCTTGGTCACCACTTTGTCCTCCATGGGGGATGCAACAGGAGGTCTGGGTTTCTCTTGCACTTCTGTGTGCCGCCTGTCAAAACGTGATGTCATATGTTGGCTTTTTTATGTCATTTGCCAGCTGTGTTCAGAAGCACAACAAGTAACAGTGAAGATGACCCATGACACGGACTTCACCTTCAAGGGTTGAGACTCCACTACCTCCTGTGCCAAGAATTTTAGATAAGCAGGTGCCAGATTAAGATTTTTTTAAAACAAAAAAAGTAATAAATACTTAATAAAGGACCAGGAATTCATTGGCAGGGAGCCCCATATCTAGCTCCATGCACAGATGTTCTCTTCCTTTATCTCCAATCCCAACTTTGTAAAATTTCTTTAATGTTATCTCCCTACCAGTTCTCCTTTCTTCTTCTCCGTGCCATCCAAACCCAAAATCCCACCACTTCTTTCGAGCTTCCTCCCACGACGCAACATTTTCTGCTTTGTCATTTTTAACAACGGCCTAAAAAAGAGAGTCTGGTGAGCTTTTGTTTTGTGATCGAGGTAATAAGGGAGAGGCTGTTCTGAAGATGAGTATTAGAACATAGGAACTGTCACTTAGTCTTCATCCCGTTACAAGCCTCACACAACTGTCTGCCCTCGGGGCGCCCTGCTTCACCGCTCACAAATCTTTCACTTTCAATAAAGCGTTTTATAGATTTCCACACATCTCTCCCTGAGCGCGGCCTTTTTTCGCAAAGCCCTCCACGGCTCAATGATTCCCACCTGTTGTTTTTTAACTCCTACCTGTCCGACGAGCGCTCTCGATGCTCCAGATACCCTAGTCCCTTTTCTCAGATTGTAAACTCAACTTAGATAACATCGTTATCCTATCTTGCTGAGACCTCAAGCTAGTTTCATTTCCCGCTCCAAACAAATTATTCTGTATTCACCAACATGTAAGTATACGACCTGCTTTCTTTCCAACAGTTGTGCTGCCGTGATAAAGTTTGGCCATTTTTGGGGTCTTTTCTCTACTTTACTCCATACTAAAAGTGGATATTTGGTATAGCCCCCAGCCAAAGATGGTAGCAGCTAACAACGTAAGGACGCTCAAACACATTTCACGATATCATAACAGGTGTCAAGAGACATATGCGTTTGTTGGTGGCAGTTTTCTGCCCTTTCCATTAGATCTAAGACTTGAATTGGCTACGCAGAGATGGAGTCGTGATCTTATTTGCTCGACTTGCCGGCTGCAAGCTCGGTGGCCTGCGCCTGTTAGGAAAGGTGGGTGTCGAAGCCATCGATGGAGACAACGTGAAGTTCTCCTGCCTGACGTAACGCCGGAAAAAGAAATCGCAACTGAGGTGGGCAGCAGCGCCATCTACAGTCTGCTTTGGGAACTACAGGGACCCTTCCTAAAGAGACGCAAATTATTAACCCTTCGTTTTCGATATATCGGATTTTTTATTTGTTGGGTCGTTGCTGCACACCCGTTGATCCATTGACACTCAATGAACAATTCACATGAAGAGACGTTGTCATTATCCCAATCACCGCTCCGCAGTATCAAGCGACATCATTTGCATTTCTCGGTCTATAAATAGAGACGGTAAAACATATGTTGCTTCGTAACTAATTACCATGCAAACAATCGCAGGTCTCTGAGCATTAACACCTGTTAAAACTGAGCTAAACTCACTTTTTATTTTATTCCTCTGATTTGGCAAATGTTGGAATTTGTAGTTTGCATTCATGGCCGGTGCCATGAATGCATGACATCACACAGCATCACCCATGTCATATGACAACATAACACCACATCTCCTGCTATGTGGGAGCTATGATCCACCACAACTGGCAGTGGAGCCAGAGGAACGTTTCGTGGGTCATGCTACGTCACATGACATATGTGTTTACATATGTGTGGCAGAGTGTACGTTGGAAGAGGGGCAAGGGGCAAAGGAGGCATAGACAAGTTGATTAGGGGCAATGATGGCACAGACCAGCTGTTGAAGTTGGGGGGCCCTGGGGCAGTTTTTGCACCAAGGCCCTGTGGTTTCTAGTTATGCCCCCCAAGGATTTCCCATCCTAAACAGGTAGGTATGCATATAACGCGTACGGCTGTCCACAGAAGGAGTGTTTGCGTGTTACCTGTCCTTTTATATGCCGTGTCCTCTTCATTTTTCAGTGTGTTTGGATACTACGAAACGTCAAAAAAGGGTAATAAAAAAAAAAGCCCATTTGTTCCGTAGACACTCAACAAGCGAGCAAAGTATGTTTCAACAGTATGTGAAAATGGGATTTGTACGTCTCTCTGCCTTTAAAATGAACATTTCATTTAGTACATCTTCCATTTATTGTCTGAGCTGGAACGAATAATCCATTTTTTTAACACTTTTTCTGTGTCTCGATTCTTCTTTCAGTATCCTAGATACACAAGATACAAATGATTTTTTGTTCTCTTTTTTTTTCTACTTCCCTTGATGTAGTATTTCAATGAGTGTCTTATTAACACTAGCACCTTAGTATCTTAGCCTTTTATGAAGAGCCTCGGGGGTCCGCAGCCAATCACAAGAAGGGACCATCTTAAAAAAAAAAAAAAAAAAAAAACCTACTTGGAACAAGAGGATGAAATTCAATCAAACGCAAGAAAAAAGAGCCCAGAGCTGATCCATAATGTGTGTGAAATTAGAGGCTCCAAAACACGCGGTGACCTCTAGAATCTGCTTTGGTAATAATAGCACTGCGGCTTTTATGAAGTGTAGCGAGGATATGTCATTCTTTTCTACTATTCTACTGAGAGAGTGGTAGATACGTGGAACAGCCTCCCAGCAAAAGTGCTGGAGAGTAATACAGTGAGGGTATTAAACATGCATGGGATAGGGTATATGGCTTCTGAATGTAAGACGAGACCAACGACTGATGGTTTGAGTCATTACAGCAGGATGGTGCTGATCTGCCGAATATTACGATGGTCCCCAACCAGGCGGTGGAACGCATGAGGTCATCAAATCCCACTGGTTCTGGACAACATCCTGGTTTGCACGAATCCAAACGATTTTTTTCTTACTATTTTACCAAAAAGTTCCCTTTAGTGCTGTCAGAAGCTAGACTGCCAGAGAATGGGTGCATGGAAATGGGAGCGTCTAGGTTTTATTTGTTTGGATTATTTTGTTTTTGTCTTTTTGCATGAAATATCAACCAATGCAAGAGTAAAGCCAACCCAAGTGACTGCGGCATATGAGAGAGAAATGGTGCCATATGCCATTGGCGCCCCATACTCTCCGGGAACTCTTGGGGTTATGCGCATATCAAGCCGTCGGTCGCACCTACGTCATCAGGCGGCCGCTGGACTTAAAGTGCCAGAGCCGCCTCGTGATAATCAGTCCGGCCCTGGTATTACGTTTATTTTTATCTTAAGTAGGCTATAAACCCAAGGAAGAAGATGGTCCCCCCTTGTTATATCTCAGTGTTTTGTTGCAGGAGGGTTAAAAAAGCGCGATTTGCAAAATAGGTCATTTAGGGAAGATCCGCAGCTTCGAGCAACTAATCCGAGTTTATCCTCCGGACTGTTTTCCTGTTTGGGTTCAGCCTCTCCTGTTTATTAGGGCTGTTTAATAAGCTTACACTTGCAGTCTGTAATCCCGGTATCTCTCCGGGCCAATAATTCAGGCACTCTGGGGTCCAAATCACTGACAGGCAGATAAGAGGAGCACAGAAGCTTGGCTGGAAGAGGCCTCTTGCTAATAATTAACCCGGACATCCTTACAGCGTTGATAGACAGAAGAAGGGGGGGACATGACCCGACTTTGTGCGTAATTTGCTTTGCTAAATAATAATCATTTTCAATTTAAAGTCTGCTTGTCGTGTGGTCTGACCGGTGATGATGGAATTCCGATTAAGAGATCAACTTTTATTTTTCTTTCAACATCAAGCCCACAAATTATATCTCCCGGGAAAAGAAATAAGTTGCTAATTACGGACTAGTTCGTATCGGCCGATACTTATTCTCCTTATCCTAACCATATGCCGAATGATGAATTATTCCCATTAATACACTCTGCTAGCAGAATTACTAAAGCGTTGTAATAGCCCGGATGGTATGGTCCAGCCCAGGGCTCTTCTCTACTTAAGGGCAATAGACATGAATATTCCAACCCCTAAATAACTTATATTTACTCTCTTTGGATGTTCCTCGGAGTTCCTCGGAGCTGACTTGGAAAAGGTCACGGTTTGCCACGCTTTCTAACCCAGTCTCGGGGTAAAAAAGGCAGATTTTCAGGCTTGAGATACCTGCTTTCCTATTTATGTCCCATAAATAGGAAAGCTTGAACACAGGTGGATTCACAATATCCTAACCTTCTGGCAATACATTATTTTCACATGGAATGTTGGTAGAACACTTTGGCATTCATTAACAGTTTGCTATAAAATAATAATTGTGATGGACTGAAAAGGCTTAATATTTGAAGAGTCCCAGGGTCAGAAAATCTATTATTTACGTTCAAACGAATGCATATTTAGCAGGGCGGTTTCATATATTTCACAAACCTGGGGCTTTAATGATTATTTCCAATCCATTCTTCATGGAGTCTTCACCCTTCACCCCCCCCCCCCAAAGAAAAAAATGTAACTAGCCAAAGATGGACTTTTTGATCTATTGGTATCATTTTTGTAAGGAAGTAAGAATAGTTTCTATACACATTATCGGGGCTTTTAGGGCTGTAGAACCCTGCGATACCCTCATACCCAACAAAACAAGGAATTCCTTGGATTATTGTACATTTCTTCACCGTTTTACCAAAAGTATGACTTCTATCCATGTCCTCTGGACCAACTTTGGGATTTTAACAGTAGATGCCTGTGTTCCGTTGGAAATTAAAGTCTGTGTTTCCCAAAGAGGGCTACATTAAACCAGCGGTGTTCTCGTTCTGCATGCGGGGACGGCTGAGACATTGTGTATGTGCCGCCTGTATTCAGGCGTCCCCCTGTGAAACCCAGCTGCGGAAAAATGACGAGTGAGATTTCTACGCAGGCAGCCAGGCCACTGGAACTACTCAATCCTGCCATCCGTGCCAGAAAAAAAGCCCCCCTTACTGCTAAAAACAGATGGCACTCGATACAATTAGGGTCAATGCCAAGAGCAGGCATTGTTCTGTATCTGAAGAAGCAGAGCATTCTGGGAGGGATGTTCAGATGAATAATTTTAGTTGTTCTGTTGCTTTTGTTTTTTTTTAGTACATTATTTCGCCTTGGAGAAAAAGAAGGATCTTTATTTAAACTCAATTAAGAACAGGAATAATAACAAAAAAAAGATGTAAATTGTACAGGGCAATCTGTCTTAATTCTGGAGAAAAAAAATGTAATTTAATATTAAAAACTTACATTAAATAGTTGCATTGTAGAAAAGAGTTTCAACGTGCAAAAATGTAAGGTTATGCATTTGGATAACAAAATTAATTAACAATGTGCCATATAAGGTTGTTTATTATTAGAAAACAAAAGATTTTTTTATCATTTATTAGAAAGAAACACACAGAAGCAGAATATAAATTTTCTTCTTAAAATTCACTACTCCTTAGAAATGTATATATTTAAATTGAAGAACTATTCTCTCGCCACAAAGTCTATTCATCTTGGGAAATATCTCATTTGAAAATAGCTTAAGTGAGCTTTTTGTATTTATTTTCTTATGTATCAGCAAATATATTTTAGTAGAGAAAAAAAAAGACTGCATATTCTTCACATTCATAACAGCAGAAACCAAAATTGTGTTGGTTTTGTGCCTGTTTTGTAACCATTAAACAACCTTTTACACATTCATATGTATTGTTATTTAGAATTTTTTAATTGTAAGCTCTGCGACCCATATCTACTGATAGCACGTCCATCCCCGGGAAAGGAATGATTGATGGTAACTACACAGCAAAATTGGCAAGGGACTGGGTCCAGAAGAACAGGGGGGATTTAGAACATCAATCTTGTCTGTGTGTTCTGTATCAAAGGTACGAGGGGCATTTTAAGTGTAATATTGTGAATTGGAATATAGATATTGCTCCTATCTCTGTGTCAAACTCATCGTGAGCGTGGAGCAGGTGAAATGCATTTTCTGCTCAGTGAATGAATGTTATTTGCTCTAATTAGGGATTTTTTAGAGTGATTCATGCTTCACAAAATAAACAACAATCTTGCATTTTGGTTTAATTGGTACGTAATTATATAATCCTATAGCACTAAGAGTGGCTTGCCGTGAAGTGCATAACCGGGGATCGGAAAAACCTTGGATTTCACAATGGTGGGTCACGCTTCCCAGCATCCTTTTGGAGGAACATGCCATGTTTGAGAGGACTCATTTTTCCTATTGAAGTCCTAACCAGGGCCATGAGAGAGGCAACAGAGAGACAACCAAGCTATAGAGAGACACACAAAGGCATACTGCACATACACACACACGCTCACACAGACACACACACACACATACAGATATATATACTAGTTGATTCTGTCACATGACAGGAAGTAAGAAGCTATCGCTGATGCCCATATATCACTCTATGAGTACTCTATCCACATCACCCATCAAAACAAGGGCAGTATTCATGATGCGCAGCGCAGACACAAAATTACACAAGAGAAAGTTGGCAGCAGATCGGGTCCCCTTGCCACCAGTTGCCCCATGGCAACTTCCCCATTGTTAATCCACATCTGAGTATGCTTTTGGACGCAGATGTGACAGCGACATTGGGGCACAACCTCCGTCTTCGCACTAGATGTGATGGTGCTTCAATACACATCGGGCACTAATTTTGCCCCAGGCACCAAGATCGTTTGTGATGGCTGTGGTCCTAAGTGACCGTAACATGGACAAGGGTAGGCTCCATTCCTCCACCTTGTTGTAAATGAATTATGCATCTTAGGCCTCAGCCGTAACAAACTTTGGCTCACCACCAGTTCTTCGACTTCTCTTGCCAGAATTTTTAAGCCGTATTGTAACATCTCAAGCACGGTGGGAAATATATTACAAGAACAATCAGAGGCCCGAGCTTGCCCCCAAAAGACATCCTTAACACAAGTGTGATCATACACTCTCCCTTTACCTAACTTTTATTCTTTGCTTTATCTTTGTCTCTGCTTTTTTCTTCCGCAGGTACATGATAACATCTCTGGACAGAACCCACGCTGGGAATTACCGATGTATTGTGCGGAATCGTATGGGAGCATTACTGCAGCGGCAAACTGAAGTCCAAGTGGCATGTAAGTTAATATCATCCAAACTCCCTGGTTATTAAATACCAGTCATATTGAACAAAAAAATAAGCTTTAATGGGAAATAGAATTCATTGTGTATTGAAACTGTAGGGTTAATACTGAAAACCAATGTATTATAAACTTGGGGTGTCTGTTGTATGTGGTAGAGTGCGGTAGATCGGTCTATGTAGTAGAGTGATTGACATGACCAAGAATGGTGTGTGTGGATCGTGTGGCCGAGAGTGGTGTGTGTGCGTGGCTGAGAGTTGTACATCTGAATTGTCACAGCTATGTAGGACATGGACTACCTAAATTTGGACCTGGTGGAAATTCGAGACAGTTGGGACACTGTCAGGAGGATACCGAACCCAGACTGTTGCCAGATATAGGTACATTTTACCATAACTAATTTTGGTTATAGTAAAAATGTCTGTTTTGAACTCTTCACACCTTTGCCCTGCATCAGTTCTGCTAAACCCTAAAGTTGGCAGCAGAAGCACCGTCAACCATCGGCACCATGCAATGTCAGAATATACTTATTAATGGAGTTATTCAATGTGAACATTGTGTCTGCCCCTTCCGTGACCCACCATCAGTAGGCAGCAGTATCAATGATTTATGACGGTTTCAATGCCACATTTATAGCTACAGTCACTCTCCAAAGTGTTATCGCAGCTAATCCCATAGTCGGCACCCTGTTAGATCAATGCCTCTTTTGAAAGTTCTATCTCGGGAACAGAATTTTTTCCGCGATCAGTCCGCTATTATATAAAGAACTATTATGCTGGCCCATTAAAAGAAATAACCAATTACAGCCAAGTTGGTTCTCCCTCAGCTCGACGAGCAATCAGTATTACAGCTTGCATTCATTCCTACTTCTTACCAGAGTCAGCAGGTCATAATACTTATTTTAAAAGAAATTCATGTAGTGACATATTATATTAAATATTAACCCTATATATATATAGTACAGTCTATCTATCAATCTGTCTACCTATGTACCCCCCAAGTCTCCTTAGACCATCTTCTGTGTCTGTGTTCAGTTCCCATCTTTTTGGCATCCCCAGTACTTGGCTCCTTTCTCTTTTGCATCTTGTTCCGTTTCACATCTCTATTACTTCTTCTTTCTCTTTACATATCTTGTATATTTTCAACTTTCTCATCTCCATTCTCTTCCCTGTTCCCTGTCTCATTTTGCTTCCCTATTTCCTATCAAATGTGGCTTCCCAATTTAAATCTTTTTTTTTTGCCTGCTTCTTATCTCCATTCTCTCCCCTGTTTCTTATCGCCTTTCTCTTTCTTTTTGCTTTCTTCTTTCTCTTCCCCATTTCCTGTAGCCTTTCACTTACCTTTTTCTATCTTACTTTTTTCATTTTTACTGTCTCTTTTGTGTTTCTTATCCCCTATCTCCTCCCTGTTTACCATCGACTTTGCTTCCTTTTCTCGCTTCAGCTCTTCTCTTTCCAGTTTTCTTTCTCCTTTTCTCTTCCCTTTTCTCACCTCCCTTCTATTTCTAGTTCCTTATCTCCCTTCTCTTCCATTTTCCTCTCTTCTTTCATTCTTTCCATCAAGTTTAACCCACTACTGAGCCAGAACAATTGTTCATTGTCATCTCTTTTCTCTGTCTAGTTTCCTTTTTTCCTGCTTCCTATCTCCTGCTTCATTGTTCTCCTCATCATCAACTATCACCATTTTGCCTTGTTCCTTTTTGCTCCTGCATGCTTATCAATAATGGTGCCATATTATTTCACTCCGCTTAATAGTGGGTTAATATATAGACACACAGAACAAACATCTCAAAGAACACACAGCTTGTTCAGTGAAGTATGAATGCCCCTGCTGGTTAACCGCACAATCTGTTGATAAAAATAGTGTAATTCACAAAATTACTAATTTGGCTTTATTCATAACACCATAGCTGCAAACAGGTGCAACTGAGATTTACAGAACAAACATGAAATAGAGTACAGGAACTAGCATCACACTCAAGGTGAGACCAAATAATGGACCTTTCATTGAAATACTAAGGTCCAGTTAATTCTGCTGATGTGGTGGGTGGACTGTAGACTTAGAGTGCAGAGCAGAAGACAACTTGCATGGTAGGGAAGGGGGACAGAGGTCTAGGTAGAAGTCCACAGTTTGCTCACTAAAGTGACCATGCCAAGGAACCATACAACAAAACTTTGCCTCATGTGTCACCTTGGAATTCTGTTGTTTCCTTTGTTATATAGGCTCAGGAAGGGGGCAGAGGTGGCACAGCAGAGGGCTGCTATACCCAGAACTTCTAACTTACATTCAGAATCCACACATGCATTATTTAGGTTAAATACATCAATCCGTATGAGAGCGGGGGATGGAAGTATGAGGAATCAGTGATTATTTCCCCAAATGATAGCAGGAGGAGGTGGTGGCAAAATATGTGCCTTGTGTGAGTTGAGACTGTGTTAAGATCAGGAGTTGCAAACAAATGTATTCTGTGGATGTTCCACAGGTTAAAGTGGAAGTCCTTGGTGAGAAATTGAACGTGAGGAATAAAAAAAAGAGGTCTTAGTCAAAGGTGACCTGTATCCAACAGGCTCGGGGTTTTGACGTGATTGTGATGCTATTACCAGAGAGAGAGACAGTGTAGGTGCGGGGAGGACCATGTTAGGAATGAAAACAATTTGTTCCATTGATACATTTACAACTGGAGGAAAAAAAGACCCCAAGAACTGCAGCTCAACGATCGG
Source organism: Spea multiplicata (assembly GCA_009364415.1). Taxonomy (NCBI): domain Eukaryota; kingdom Metazoa; phylum Chordata; class Amphibia; order Anura; family Pelobatidae; genus Spea; species Spea multiplicata. The sequence continues at coordinate 220,134 of VKOC01016170.1, forward strand.
TTGAGCCAACGTCTTAATGCGTAAATCCACTTGACACACAATACCCTTTGGTCTGTTATGGTGAGCTTGTGACCCAAAGAAGGGTTGTTGAAGCTGGAAATTGATCTGCACAAACCAGGGAAAGAACGCTCATAAGAAATGTAAAATATTCACCATTACAGTTCCACACTCTTTAGGGAAATGGGTGGATAGGGAATCTACAGCAGGCTCCGAGTCCTGGAGCTGGTGGTGGTGAACATCCATTATTGACATCTAGCTCCCTGTTTTGTAATTAGACGCATACATCACATCTAAAGAAACAATCCGCATAAATGTGTAATACTATATGTTACTGCGAGATTATATATGACTACATAGATCACAATGTGGTAATGTATCAGTGTGGGGGATGTGTCTCAGCGTTAACTGCCGAAATAAAGGCTTTGCCCACCGTACAGTATAAACGCTTTACCCACCAGGATTCCGCGCAGTAACCTAGTATCCCAAAACCGAGAATTTAGTAACATTCTCCAGCAAAGGCAAACCTGCGTCTCACATGAGCTAACTAGACGCCACACTCATTTTCTGCCTAATTTTTTCTTGAATGTCTGGGTTTTTTTTGAGGCTCATAGAAAGTACAAAACACAATTTTCAGAGCCAATTCACAAGTATCGAGGCGCTTAAGATCTACGCGTTGAAAATGTTTAGTAATAGCGGTTAAGCGCGCTGCATAGAAGCCAAGTTAATGCATATTTCTGAGTGGGGTCATTAACTACCATCTGCCATTAACCATTTGAAGGACAGAAGGAAGGGTATCTCACGCTTCTTGTCCTTAAAGGGATAAGCAGGTCGTATGTAGAGTGCTGATACTTAATTAGGATGCAGACATAAAAATGTTACCGTGTTGGTAACATTTCCGTTCTCGGCTGCCTATATATATATATATAGACAAAGGTGATTTCATGGATGTGTCCCCATAAGAGTCTGTTTGAAAGTAATCAGGAGGCATCAGTATTTTGACACAGCCTCCAGATCTGAAAGCAATGAGAAAACAAGTCATTTCTGTGACGGCGGTGAGGGACGGATAAGTCGCGGGTGACAGCGGGACATTATCTGGAAATGAATGCTTTCTCGTCCTTTCATTTAGAGTGGACCTCCATTCATACGCTCCTCCAGATTGCGCGGCTGTTGGAAGCACCAGGGGGAAACGATCAACATTGACTCCTAAATGAGTCCATTAAGATGCGCTGAGCTCCGGCTAACACCGCCAGCTCTCGGTGGGGAAGCACCTCTCTTGTTACGGGTACCCTCAGTATTGTGTTATAACAGGAGATCGGCCTCTAGACAAAACAATGAATATTCAAATTAATTTAAAAAAAAATTAATAGCTATTTTATATGAGATGGAGGAAGCGCAGTCTTTGCGGGTTTTTTTTGTGGGCCAAATCCCTTGAATACGGATATAAACGTCGCTGATTTCCTTTAGATGAAGCTCTCTTGGGGATTTTGGCAAATGTAAAAACATGGTTTTAAAGGAGCAAAATCCAGCCTTTATGATAATTTTGCAGAAATAGCCAAAAAACCCAATCAAGCAAATGATGCCTTGACATCTAGGTGGACACCAAGAACCCTGTAACTGTTTGTACGCCAGATGAATGAACAGGACATTCATTCATAACAAATCCAGATATCCAAGAGGTTCTAATGGCGATGAACTTGATGAAGCCAGAAAACCCTATTAGACTCATGTCTGCCCCCCCCCAACAAAAGAGTCCTTCAGGACTCCAGGACTCAACTTCCAATGTTACAAAAAAAAAGTGCCACCCTTAAAGGATCCATGAAACCAAATCCCCCCACCTCGGCACGTGGAAACCTAATTTCATGACCATGATGGACAACATGTCCTACCGGAATCTGGATTTCACAGAGTATTGTGAACATAGGCATCAATGTAGCTAGCGTGATCTAATTGATCTTTCTACTCTCCACTTTTACAAAGGCTGCCTGAGCAATGGGGGAGCCATACGTTAATGGGGAGGAATAATCGTGCGGATTTTGACAACAGGAAAACGACTTCTCCGTTTATAACGTCGACCAAACGTTTTGACAACGGGAAACATCGTCGATATACTGCGCTGCCCAAAATGACTAGGAGTTATCGCCTTTGCTGAAGTTTCAATAATATATATAAACCCGAGGGTGTTTCAAAGAAATTTATCACGGTGACTCGTTGAGGATGGTTTCATAAAAGCCTATAGGGATGAAAACATCCATTTCAAATGGGATAAATTCCGTGGGACCGAGTCACGGAGATCAAAAGTATTTGAAGAGCCCGGAGATGAACGGAGCAGAGATTCACTATCTGCACCTCCGGAGGGTGATTTTAGAATGAGGAGACGCGGTATGATGTTCTTCCAATAACAGTCGTGTAACAGACAATATTTTTCTACTTGACCCGGTGAGAAATGATGCCAGAGAGAGGCGCCGAGGCCGAGGAGCTGCCGGGAGCTTATTCTTCACACTCGGTTGTTAGATGTTTTTTTATCGCCGCTCTGAATGAGATATGAATACATATGAATCAGATCTGTGCGCTGAGAGACATTTCATACACCGGCTCCAACTGCCCTGAAATGAATCATAACAAGTGGCTTGGAGACGGAGACAATAGGAAGAGGAGATGAAAGCAGTAGTGGGGGTTTAACTCCTTCAGCAATAGGAGCTTACGGTTTAAACAACACACGTTCTGAGTGTCCCTGTGCAGGATTCGCTGACCATCCTTCTGAATTCATCCACTTGTTGCTGATTTGCCCCCCCCCATGGCATTAGAATTGGATGTGTGTCAGTTGACAAGCAGGGGTTAAACACCAGGGTACCCCGGAGGAATCCGGAGACCAAACCGCTGGAGCGGATTATTTATTCCCGCTGTAATAGGCACCTCTGGGTAAGAATTAATCATCTCAGGCATCTACCCCGGAGGGGCATCACACCTGATCGCAGCAGCCACAAAGCAGTTCACTACGAACAGGCCCTGGGGCCGTTAAACCGCACACAGCTAGAAGGACCAGTGAAGCGTGGCAGAAGAGGGGTTAACAAGAAAATTCAGATGAAATACTCAACTTTTTGGAATCTCACCTCTAATAAACTAGACAGTGTGGAACTGACTTTCACATTGAGACTGTCCCACCAACTCCAGGACAGCTGGAAGGTATCATCCACACATTATATCCAAATATGCTATGATCTAAAACAAATGCAATCAGGTTATGGACATAGTTAATATTAACCCTTTAATAACCCGTCATAAGGATTCCATGCAGTCACTCGCCAGATGTGTTGCCCAAATGCCTCTAATACAGGCCCTGGTGGGAATCTTGTCATTATTTAAAGATTCACTAAATCGAGTCACCTGCATTCAAGCAGGGATAACAGCCATAACACACTGGGAGCAAAAGCACCCAACTGGGAGTCTTATGTACGATCTCAGCAGGGGGGGGGGGGGGATAGGAAGGAGTCGGCTCCAGACTGTGTGACCCCGAGAATCTGCCTCTTCACCCCCAGACCCTGAGATTGGGCCAAAAACCCTGAGACTCCGGGTCAGACCCTGAGAGTTCCCGGGGTACGGCTATAAACTTTTAAAACGTAGAATTTTAGAAACGCCAGAAATTATCGCTCGGATTCCGCTCCGGGGACATCTCCCGAAGCTGGCTTTGAAATTAGGTCACTTCGAGGGAGTGCGTCTTATTATTTCTTCCCGCGCGGCCTCGCCGACAGCGGCAGGAAAGTAACGAGGATCCATGCGCAGAATCTTCTCCGTGTTCCTGCCACATGCTGGCAGGCAGCATCAAACACTCCGCTCAGGACACGCCACACACTTCCATCAAATACCCCACTGAGTTCCAAGGCAGTGACATCGCCGGGGTTTTAATTAGTCTCTCGTTACCCAGCATGCCCCGCTCCGAGAGACGGAACCTGGCTGCAAAAAAAACCCGCCGGGTATTAAAAGCGAGCAAAAACTTACATTAACTACTTAATATATATAGATATAATATACAGCGCAATTTTTGGTTGATATCCCTGCTTGAATGCAGGTGACTCATGGTGGGGCAGCATAAAATAAAGCCAAGGAGGCTTTTTAGGACCTCAGAAGTCTCTTCTTCAGATGGAATTTGACTTCAACGAATGACTCCGGGCCAATACGTCAATACCCATCATCAAGGGGTGGATTAGTGTCACATAAATGGAAGTTTTACGAAATAGGACTTTTTAATTTAAAAAAAAACCCCATTGTTGGCAGGGAAAAGAGAATATAGTAGGATTTTGGCTTTAACCTGGTAATTTCAGGGAAAAAAAATGTTTAATATCTTCAGCCGGACTCTGAGAGTTGTCAAGGAGCAATTACTACATATATATATAATTCTTTTGGGGAAAAAAGTTTATTTAAATAAATCCACTGTTTATTTTTTTTAAATTCTGTTTACAAATATGAACATCTCTGCTACAATATTCAATTAAATATTTTGTTTCAATTGAAGAAGGGATGGCTGTTTTCTTTAACCCATTAATAAATACAATTAACTTTCTTTTTCAGGAGTAAATGTTTGGGGATAATGCAAAATGTAGTATTTAATTACCCCCCGGGCCATTAAGCCGGGGGAAAGAGGCAGTTCTATTTGTAGTAAATGGGAAAACAGGAAGCTGATGAAGAATTAATACACCAGCTGTGCTAACGAGTATCTTTAATGATGATGTTGTTAAAGCCAAATACTTTGGATGTATTTAATTACAGCAATTAAAGGGAGTTAATAACAAGCATTGTGTTTGTATACTTTTGCCAATTACTTTACAGTTTTGTTAGAGAATGCTGGTGGAGTCACCATGTACAGAGCTATGTGACTCCAAGAGGTCCCCATGTGCTGCCAAACCTGGGCTTCCTTGTTTAGGTGTCACCATGTACTGAGCTATGTGACTCCAAGAGGTCCACATGTGCTGCCAAACCTGGGCTTCCTTGTTTAGGTTCACCAGTACTGAGCTATGTGACTCCAAGAGGTCCACATGTGCTCCAAACCTGGGCTTCCTTGTTTCGGTGTCACCACGTACAGAGCGATGTGGCTGAGGTCCCATGTGCTGCCAAACCTGGTCACGTACAGTGTGGCTCCAAGAGGTCCACCTTGCTGAGTGTCACACGTAAGTGGCAGAGGTCCCCATGTGCCGCCAAACCTGGCTTCCTTGTTTCGTGTCACCATGTACAGAGCTATGTGACTCCAAGAGGTCCCATGTGCTGCCAAACCTGGGCTTGCCTTGTTTCGGTGTCACACGTACAAAGGCTATGTGACTCCAAGAGGTCCACATGTGCTGCCAAACCAGGGCTTCCTTGTTTAGGTGTCACCACGTACAGAGCTATGTGGCTCCAAGAGGTCCCCATGTGCTTCCAAACCTGGGCTTCCTTGTTTAGGAGCCACCACGTACAGATCGGGGGCTTATAGCTGTCCCCATCCAAAGTTGCTGCCAGAGCCATGTTTAGGGACAGACCAGCTCGGTAAAACCCCAAAGCTGGGTCTAGTACCCCCAAAGCTGGGTCTAGTACCCCCAAAGCTGGGTCTAGTAGAAGACATTATGGTATAAATAGGATGGTCCGCAGGCTGGTTGGACATTAATGACTCCATGACTCAAGTCTGGATGCTGAAGAAGCAACCCCGATGAGCTTCTCCTGTAGAAGGAGTGAGCTGGCCCTGCGTAATGTATAGTTTGTGTGTGGAGATATCTTGAATGCTATCTCAACGAGTTGCCCATGTGTGTTATTGAGTTAAAAGGTGGGACTGTTTGACATATAGATATGTTTTGATGTCGCGCTCACATTTCCATCTCGGCTCTGATTTCAGATATGGGGAACTTTGAGGATGGGGACACGTCACAGACCGTCTCTCACGGGGACGCCGCAGTCATCGTAGCGCCTAGCATCGCCAGCTTCCCACAGCCCCAGGTGACGTGGTTCAGGGACGGCAGGAAGATCCCCCCCAGCAGCCGAATGTAAGTGTCCTGTTTACGGTGAGAAATATGCCAGCCTTAAAACGTATAAATTCAAGCAGCCAATCAGTGACAGGAGTCGTCAGACCACATAGCAGAAGGCCAGCTGCAGGGCTGCAGTTTCTAGCTTAGATAAGTGCTTTTTCTTTTCTTTTTTCTTTAGAAGAAAGCATATTAAAGTACGTTAATGTGTATTTTTTCTTTAGAGGGGGCGTCAGCGACATTAAACTGTCTTTTTTAAAGAACCTTTTTTTTTTGTTACCTTTTTACTAAAACAACCTTTTTGTTTGTAACAAATCTGACAAGAAATTAAGCTTGAATAAATGTTCAATATATGTGTGGCTCCAGGGAGATGTCGACCTTGTTTTGCGTGTTCTGATTGGAATTTGGAATTTATTATTAAGACATAGATGAATAATCATTTCACCATCACAAAGAAACAAACAAAAGCTATTATTTACCGCTCTAATTACTATGGGGTTTTTTTTTTATGTACTTTTTCTTTGAAGTTCTTTTTCTTTGTGAAAATAAAGAAAAAAAAAACAACAACTTGTATTGTGTAGTTACAGACTGCGTGACAAAGCGTTGGTGCCGCACGTAAATTCTACAAAAACAAAATAATGATGGGATTTGTTCATAAGGAGTAATTCCGATATAAAGTGTTAAGAGTGGAGCAATTGGTTGCTATGGTGATTGCACTGCACCAGAACCAAATCTTTATACATATCCTCCTATATTTCAACCGAAAGATGTGGTAAGTCTGGTGAGGGAGTCATGTTAGGTCTGACGATATACTGTAACTCCCATGCGCCCCTGTTTAAAAGAGACAGTCCTTCTTTGAGACGCACTTTATCATGAGGGGGTGTCGTTAGAGGTGTGTCTAGGGACAGGGCATATCTGCCCCTCCACACCCAATAGCCTTTCTGTTGAGCGCCAGGATATGATGTCATAACCCGCCTCTCCGCCCTTTTAAGGGCATGCAGCGCAGGGTGGAAATGAAGCCCGATGGTTTAAGAGGCCACCACGTGGCCACCACTGGCTTTCTTCATGACTTTGTGACCTATTCATAAGATAAAGTTACATATATATACTGAGTAAAGCATTTAGAGGAAGAATGATTTTTTTTTAGCTCCATAAATGTAGTTTTATATAGATTTTCAGCAGTTTCACTACAGATTATCTTCTGCAAATCAATTTTAACTTAGTTTAGTGAATGAACTTCAAAAGGCCACCGGGGATAAGCGAGAGAGGGCAGAAGCGGGTTTCACGACGACGGTTGGCTTTTACGTCTAAATTTTAACCCAACTGTCATAGAAAAGTATCTCCAACCAATCGCAACCACGTATCCCTAATAGCGACTTTAAAAAATCCCGTCAGAGGGGTTTCACCAACTGGCGACCTTCGCTAGAGCATCCCCCAGGTTACGCGTCCCGAAGAGAACCTTCAAACCTCTGCTAGGTGATGCCAAGAGTAGAATGTCTCAGCGCTAGCCAGTTTTATAGGAGGGCGTGCTGCCGATACCGTAGGGGCATGCTGGCGTTTCGTGTGAAACAAAGAGTTAATCTTGAGAGAATCTTGAGAGTTCTTTCTACGGGGTTCTGCACCCGGTATCTGTAGCTCTCCCGCACCTGTGCCAGAAATCGAGGCGCACAGGAGCAGGAATGAACCGGTAGAATATTCTGCCTTATCTCTCTAATTGCAGAGAATTATTATCCAGATGATCTGGCAAGAAATCCCCAGCGGATGAGTCTGAGCAGGGAGATATCTGCAGAATGAGATGCCAGGAGTCCACGCTAGGGAGGGGATCAGGGCAATGAGCATGGAGACAGAAATGTCTGATATCCGGCGGCTGCTTGAATTGCCGGGAAATGTGGGTTTCAGACGCTTGGATTGAGATTAGTTGAGTTTATCTGGGTAGCAGCAGCTACAGTCCAGGGCAGAGATAAGCGAGGGGGCCTGCCGAGTCCTCGTTTAAAACCCCTTTCTATTATTCTGTATGAGAAATAATCCTAACTCCTGGAATTAAGTCCTAGTCGCTTTAGGGACATGCTACGCAAGGGTGAACGGGACAGAGGGGTTTTGAGATTTGTGCATAGGGTGTTTAGGACATTTAAAGCCATGTGCTAATTATAGATGCCAAAAAAAAGGTTCTGCTGAATATTTCACGAATGATTTGAAGGGTAAATCTTGGGAAATTAACTTTCACACAGTACTTGTTGTGGACACAGCAAAGCCTTAAGTGACTGTATTGTATGCGAAATGAAAGTGATTGTTTTGGTCTGACCTCAAGCTGGATCATGTGACATTTAGGTGCCACCCACTGCCTCTAAGCTCCACTGTGTTCATCACTTTATGGCACAACTTAATTGGTCCTGGCCAAGTCTTCTGCCTGATTGAAGAGTGTGGTCCGTTCCACCTGGCAGTTTGTAAAGCAGTTTTGCGTCTGAAATACGTCAGTGTTGATCTTGTCTTTTTTATTGCGAGAGGTGTTGACAAGACGCCTCTTGTTTTTCAACCTCCATTTTTCCTCTCCGCCCAGAGCCATCACGAAGGACAACACGTTGGTGATCCTATCCAGTGTGGCTCCTGACACCGGACGATACTACGTGCAGGCGGTCAATGACAAAAACGGCGATAACAAGACCAGCCAACCCATCACCCTTACGGTGGAAAGTAAGTGAGAGAGTATCCAGGGTAGAGAGCTACTTAAGGGACTATCTACCTAGGTGGGTCTCTAGAGTAATCAATGTCATGCGACAAGCTTTATTGTCGATCAAATCAACTGCGTCTTCTTTCTTTCCGCTTAAATCAAAGCAACGGCAGTTTACGGCATCCCTTTTGCCAAGGTTCTTCACAGAAGTATAAAGGGCACAGAAACACAAGGCATCATTTAACAAATGTCTTTCATTCGAGTTAATCTTCTAGCTGAGGGACTAACAACTCCATGGGACCTCCTCACGGTGATTAGGTTGGAAGCTTTGCAGGTTATAGATGATTTCAGCCAGCAGGATCTGTAGACTGGCACCTGTGTCATATATATAAATATATAAATATATATATATAATATCTCTAACATATAGCTGTAGGAACATGACTCATGTAGAGGTTGACACAGAGGTGAGTGTTTTGACTTAATGGCTCCCCCAGGGTAAAAAAGTGAGTATTACAGAGAGACAGAGTGATTTCGAATCAGATCGATGGGGGGGGGCAGCCAAATAAGTGGGGGGGAACCTTAATCCCGACTTTTTCCCAGGCAGGCAGAAAAGCTGCTGATCCAGCATGGGGAAACGATGCCGTGACTGGTTTATCGCAGGCCGGGAGAAACTGCGCAAAAACGAAATTAATGGTCTGTAGCCGGACGCCTCCAGTAATCTAGCAGACCGATAAGTCCTGAGGGGCTGGAGAGGGAGAAGCCGAGGGCATGGAGGCTGACAGCAGTTCTGTATCTAATTTAGTTTATTTGCGCACTTCTCCTAACCTGTGGCAAGGTTTACACACTGGGCTGTAGAGCCGGCACAAAGTGTAAAGAAATCAGAAGCGGTACAAGCCTGTGTTGATAGGACTCTGTCGGACTTTTGCATGTGATTAACCAGAATCCTCCTTTTGCAGCAATGGAGGCCCTAATGCCACTTGTACATCTTAATTTTTGGTTTGCAAGAGTGGTAATAAATATGCACTCTGGGTTAACCTCTTCCATTGCGGAGGATGGAACCTTCTCAGAATTCCATTATATTATTAATAAGGCTGAAGTTGAGGTGAACATCATGGTAGCATCTTGATGGACGTTTGGAGGAGGTCCAAGTCCAAGAGACCAAAGACTAAAATCTACATGGGATTTGATGTCCCTGAGGGATACAATAATATTTCAGGTTCTGAAGGACTCGGAGCAGCTTGTTTCATTTTTAATAAAGATATTTACATTATTTCATTAAAAATGTCTGCAACGGGTACGTGGTATCAACAACCTCCCGGAGGACATGTGTTATGTCAGAAGGTTGTCGCCACTTACTCCGATTTTTGTACTTGATCATACGACTGCCATCTTTTAGTGGCCGGCTGTTAAGTTGGGAAATGAGGCTTTGGGTTCATGTTCTGGCCAAAAACACAGGGAGGGCGGCGGAGGGGAGTGAAGTCCAAACTAATCTCCTACTCGTTGCACCGCAGAGTCAGCAAAACGCAGAGTATACTCCATGGGATTTACTGCAAATTGAGCGGGTCCGCTATCCAGACAAAAGGTCTGAAAAAAGCATCATTTCCATTATTTGTGCTGTCAAAGGGAGAGAAATGTATTCAATGGCTTTTAGTAAAAGGTTAAGATCCGGGTGCCAAACCTACTATATGTCTGCTGTGAACAGCAGTTTCCCTTTAACAGTTACCAGTAACTATCGCAGGTTTTTCTGATTTTATTCTCTTTTAAAGGAACAGTCTTTCCATTTTCTATATCTTCTGCCTTAACTGAAATCTGTTATTCCTCCCCATGAAGCTTTACCCTACTCGTTTTAGCTTGGGCTAACCACTTATATGTCTGAAACCAAATATTTTAATGTAATGTTCCCTCTTTTTGCCTTTCAGATGTGGGAGGTCCAGCTGATCCCATCGCTCCCACCATCATCATATCGCCACAGAATACCAGTGTTGTGGCAGGAACCTCTGAAGTCACATTGGAGTGTGTGGCCAACGCTAGGTGAGTTTGGTTGCCACCCTCCGTCTTTATAATTTAATGTGCCTTGCTAATCTCAACCTTGTTTTCTTCGCCTTTCTTCACTAAACCAAGTGTAAGCCTTCACCACTTTTCTACTCGTCCCCATTCCTCTCTCTTTCACTCTGCCTTAATGTTCTTCTTCTATGGTCTTCTCGTTTCAGGCCACTCATCAAATTAAACATTGTCTGGAAGAAGGATGGAGTTCTCATTTCCAGCGGGGTGGGGGAATACGGACGGCGTCTGACAATCCTAAACCCAACTGTGAGCGACGCTGGGTATTATTCTTGTGAAGCAACTCTTCGGAGCAGCAGTGTGCCACCTGTCACCGCTGGGGCCTTCTTGACCGTTCTTGGTGAGAATAAAACCCATCCGCACAATGATGACTTGGTACATTTCTCTGGGATTTGGTCTCCATTACATAATTAGGTTTTCCCAAACCAGGGTTCTTCTGTATCTTCTAAAGATAAATATGGTTCAGATGGTTAGGTGAATATATCGGGGTGCTTAGAATCATACTACATCTCCTCTACAAAAAACATGGCAACCGGACATTCCAGAGTTTTGTTTTGTTGGAGATGTCTCTGGAGGCAGCTTTACCAAGACTTTTTACAACACTACGACTAACTGGTAGCTATTTAGGTAATTCTGCAACTTATTTAGAAGAATGGCACATTACAATTACACAGTTTCATTGATAAACCCATTTCCGGCTGTTTCTATACACATTATCGGGGCTTTTTAGGGCTGTAGAACCCTGTGAGACCCTCATGCCCAACAAAAATTCTGAGCTCCTCAAAAAGAGGAGCATCAAGGGAGCAAAAGGGGACAGACTGAGTTGTGTAGCAGGAGTATGACATGATGCAGGACCTCAGATTTAGTAACGTTCGAGACGTATGCCGTAGACAGTGCGAGTTGCCAGACGTTCGCATTTTGTTTTGTTGTGGAGATCTGTACGTTTTCATAAGAGGACCTCTTGAAGACCTGGTTGATAAGCCCTGTGACTGTTCATTAGCGATGTCTGTTAGCAGCAATATGTTTTGGGAGTCCTGTTTGGGAGAGAAAAAATCATTATTCATTCTGTAATCTACCCACACTTGCATTACTACATTTTTTTTACCATTTCCACTTTTTTTTCTTCTCATTCTCGATGAAAATACGAGTGTTCTTTTCGCCGGCACACAATTTGCCAGCGCCGTTTTATTTCTTGAAGTCGGCCCTGATGAGACTCCAATCATTTTTTTGCGAAGAAAAACACCGTTTCCATCTTCTAAATCCCCCCCTGTTCGCGGGGAATAATAACACTAAGGTTTTCGAATACCCCTTCACGGAGCGCGTTGGGCACACGGGCTGCGCTGAAGCGGGAAAAATCTATTATAAGCAGATCCAACGAAATTTCGTACGGATGTATTCAGTTTGTCCTTTTGGCTGCGGCTGATAATAGCTACGCACCCCTTAGAGAAAGAGAGGTTATGTTCCGCCGTCCACGAGTAAATGGTTGTGTTATTGTACGTGTTACGGTTTAGCAGATAAGTCCTCTTGAGCGAGCGTCAGCTCCGCGCATCTCAGAGAGCCTGAGGGCTTGCTTTACCAAGCTTGATTTGAACTGGGCATTTAAAGCAGAGGGCCGGATAGTGCTAGACCCCATAGGATGGTGGATACGTGGGACAGCCTCACAGCAGAAGTGGTAGAGGGTAATACAGCAGGGGGATTTAAACATGCATGGGATAGGCGATAAGATGAAACCAACGACTGATTAAGATTTGAGCCTTTTTCAGGCTGTATTAGGCTCTACCACATTTGCTGGGAGGCGGTTCCGCTTGTCTACCACTCTCTCAGTAAAGCCATAGGGGCTTTAAATCCTGCACTGTAGAAGTAGAGAGCAGCATTTCCAATATGCATAGAGCTTCCTCTCTGTATGCACCAGGGATTGCGCTACTGTCCGTTCCAATTATCCGTGCGCGGACAGAACCCAATGCCGTCGGTGACGCGTGGCAGCCTCCGCTGGGCTCTTAATTGATTACAACTCAGTAATTGAGACACATTTGTAATTAGCAAATCCCTGTTGCTTACCGAATTACAAAATACAATATTATCATGGAAGAGAAAAATATATATTTGCATGACATGTACACAGCCCTCCGCTAATCGGATTTACACGTGTAATAGGCATGTTGTGTATGCGCATATTTACAGATTTGGCTAAGCAGCCAGGAATTGTCAATATTGGTTTTTGTCATATATATTCAGACTCCTCACCATCCAACCTCTGCGGATTTCCCTTTAACGTTATTTCCTTTGCACATATCAGGAAAAATAGCGACTATTGTCGCCTAATTCACATTATAGAAATAGAATGTTTCTACATTTATATCGCAATATTGTTACATTAACCAGTTTGGTTTTTTTTGGCCGAAAGGTACGTATGTTAAATATTATTTCTTTTGACGTGATTGTGGTTCTTTATGTCATTTAGGATTTTACATTTACTTAAAATGTATTTATAATATCGGCTGCTACCTTCCATATCCATAACTGGAAAGGCATTTGTATTTTCCCAAGGGGGCTATAGCTGGGGGCAAACACTTGCAGGACCCATTTTAGGTGGATTTGTGCTTTATTTATGCTGCATTTATTTTTTTTCCCATTTAAATTTATATAATTTGCTACAATTTAAATATACTTTATTGTTGATTTTTATGAACGGGGAGATGTATTATATTATCACACAAAAATATAAGACATTATATAAATAAATTATAATATGAAATATTATTTATTATTTATATAAGTAAAAAAATATATAGATTTGTTTTCTTTTCACTGATATATTATTATAAACATTTCCTGTGTTTCTTTCTTAATAAATATATTTATATTTTTTTACATATATATATAATAATATTATAATATATACTATATATATCATAACAATTATATATATATTATTATTATCATTATGATATATTATTTTTTTTAATTATATCGTATTTATCTGGACACCATATCAGGTTTGTAATTACCATCTCACTCTAAAATAGGATTAATGTGATGCTCTATACTGGCAGAGCATTGTGGGTTGCTCCCCTGTTGCTTACCCCTTGATCTACAAGGTGATACTGTAGCATTATTTATTAAAGGAGAAGATGCTGTGCCTGGCTCAAAAAAACCCAAGCAATCCAGTTAAATAATATTGTTTTTCGAAGGGCATTATTTTTACATGTGTTACATGTTGTTTAACGTTAATCAAACAATGTTACGCAGTTTAGTAGAACCCTACATGTCAGTAATTATCTGTTACTAACTGAAGCATTAATGTTGATATTAGTCATAATTATTGACCTAATCTTTTTTTTCAGAGCCTCCTCAGTTTGTGAAGGAACCAGAGAGACACCTAACAGCCGAGATGGAGAAGGTGGTAGAGATCCCTTGCCAAGCCAAGGGTAAGTTTGCGGAATAGACTGGTAATCATGGGGAATATTTGGTTTGATAGTAGCTACTAAGCCACAGGTAGCTGGTGAAAGTAGAACATAGAACTTCAAGCATTTTCCTTCATTCTCTCACCAACTTCTAACCTAGGACCTCCTAGGACCTCCAGCTCTTGAAGAGAATCCCACTCCTCGTCGATGCTTTTGTCAACCTCTAATCTAGATCTTCTTGGGTGCTAAAGATAATTCCACTCTTTAGGGAGTCCATTTGTATAACAGTATATGTTCACGTGGCAGTAATAATCTCCAAAGTACAAGGTAGCAATTAGCTACCAGTGCTGTATATATAATTACTCTGAGAAGGGAGAGACAGCCCCTCCAGCAGTTAGAAAAATAAATTGTCTTTTCCTATAGAAGGGACGCCTTAGTCTCTGAAAGATAATTTAATATGCTCTGCTATGTTAAGTACCCAGGAGACATTACTTGTTAGATACCATGTGGATTTCTCTCTTCAGCTGGCAAATTTCATTGCATACTTTCCTATTATTACATTCCCTCAATCTTTCTTTCCTTAATTTGTCTCTCTTTGGGTCTAACCTCTTTCTTGTAAAGGTTATATCCCTTGATTCATCTCTCACTAATAAATATTGACACTAGATTAGCATTTAATAAAGACAGTGGGTTTAATGTAATAGATTCGGCAGAATTCATTAGAGTTGAGTGTAGGGAGGAAAAGGAAAGAGGACCAGGTCTCCATAGCTAATAATATTTTGTGACTCGATATCAGTTGTCCGAGAGTCTGTGTTGGCTCCATCCAGAACCCATGGAGTGGCCCTTAATTCCCATCCTGAACGATCACATTTTCAGGTATCCTAAAATACAAAAAGAAATCATTGCAGCCCTCAAGACAAAATCAAAAGGAGAGGTAGTAGAACATTGAGTGTTGAGGGAGATTGAGTTTCGGGCTTTGTTAGACACTCCTGGCTAGTTTACCCTAAACTGAAAATAAGTGGGATCTGAATACCGCTAAAAAAGGACCTTCCAATTCCATATGAGTGGAGAACTTCTTACATCATCCTACCTATCTTTACTCTTCAGTTTATCTTCCTTTCCCTAATGACACTACACCGCTATATTGTCCACGTTCCAGGTGTTCCTCCACCCACCATATCATGGTACAAGGACGCGGCTCTGATTGATCTCCGTAAAGACGCCAGATTCCGACTGGTCGGACCGGGCAACCTGAGGATAAGCGGGTTGATGCCGGAAGACACGGGGATGTTCCAGTGCTTTGCCCGTAATAACGCCGGAGAGGTGCAAACTTCCACATACCTGGCTGTCACCAGTAAGTCCATTCCTCCAGATTCCCTCATTCTGTAACCGCTAAGCTATTTAAAGTTTATATTCAGGAACAGATGAGCGCGGAGCCAGAAAGCTCATGGTTAAGGCCAGTAATATCAGAGTTAGTGATTAACAAAGCTGTTAAGGCAGATCTTATTTTAACAAAGAACTGTCGTTTATGAGAATATTACATCCATTATTAGAGCATTAAAATGCTCTTGCATTAATACATTTATTAAATGCTCAGAGATTTAACTAATTGCTAAAGTTGGTCCTCCATAAAGAATCAACTCAACAATTCTCTCTTAGTAAGTCTTGAATAATCTCCAATGAGTTGTATTCACCAACCTAGTGGAGTTGAACCCCCAGTTTATGAGAAGGGTATACGTTGGCTTTAAAAGTCTAAAATTTCATTTGTGTCCATCTATAGGTATTGCTCCAAACATCACGAAAGGGCCCCTAGACAGCACAGTGATTGACGGCACTGCCGTGGTTCTGCAGTGCGAGACTTCAGGGGCCCCGCGTCCAGCCATAACCTGGCAGAAAGGTAAGATACCGAAATCAAAGAGCAGGCATATTTTTTGCATGACTTTGGACACTGATGGATGGTCATTGCTGGGAAAGATATCAGTTGTGTTATCTAATCTCGGCTATATTTATAGAGGGGGGGATAAAGTGGAGGAGTTGTCAGTTTCAGACAGTATATGAATAATGTGCTGCAGTCTATGAATGATATTCAGGGACTATGGGCTGTAATCAGTGTGGGGATGATAGGTACCATGTGAATGGTTGATAATATAAACCTCTGTGGACGGTACACAGTTCTCCCCTGTCACTGGCTCTTAGAAACCACATGAAACTCCCAAAGACTATTTGACTTTACTTAAATGATGATTATGTTTTGCTACAATAGTCGGTGTATGGATAATACACAGGTCCAGTAATCCCAGACCCTGTGTGTATGAATAGTATGCAGATAATCCCAGATCTTGTGTGGATGAATGATATGCAGAGAATCCCAGACCCTGTGTGTATGAATGGTATGCAGGTTATCCCAGATCCTGTATGTATGAATGGTATGCAGGTAATCCCAGACCCTGTGTGTACGAATGGTATGCAGGTAATCCCAGACCCTGTATGCATGAATGGTATGCAGGTAATCCTAGATTTTGTGTGGATGAATGATATGCAGAGAATCCCAGACCCTGTGTGTATGAATGGTATGCAGGTAATCCCAGATCTTGTGTGTATGAATGATATGCAGGTAATCCCAGACCCTGTGTGTATGAATGATATGCAGGGAATCCCAGACCATGTGTGTATGAATGATATGCAGGGAATCCCAGACCCTGTGTGTGTATGAATGGTATGCAGGTCATCCCAGATTCTGTGTATGGATGGTAAGCAGGTAATTCCAGACCCTGTTTGTATAAATGACATGATGGGCAGAGAAGGGGTTAAGATGCTTTAGAAGTGCAGCTTGTCAGTGCTAACACACTCCAGGCCGCTCAGCCTCAAATATATATAAACCATTTTCCCATCTTTAAAGATGTCTAAATGTGATAACCGTTCTGATCTGTCTGCGTTATTGATGTCTCTTGTGTATGTTCGCGAGCCCTTTTAAGGCTACAGAATGAGATCGAGGATCGGGATGGAGGCTGTAAATTCACAAAATGGGGGTGGGGTGATGGCGAGCTTCACCGGAACTCCGGGAATAAAGTCGGAACTCCGGGTTGTATTATATTTATATGTGTTTGTATATACACAAACAGATGCACACGTATACATACATCTAAGGGTGGTAACCAGTCGGTGTTTCGGTAATCGGAACCATGGCAACTGGAATAGCTTTAAACCTTCCAACTTCGTGGAAAATTTAACCTCTTCATGAGCATCCGAAACCAAGATGTGACATTGAGCTTTAAACTCTTTGCAGCACATTGACTATCGTCATCTTTAAATAAATGGTGGATTAAGAGCTGGTGGTTCTATGATGTAAACGTTTCGCATCACAATGTTTTAGCAGAAATGTTACAAATACAGTTTGCGTGTGATTTCTGGGGTCATCCAGTTGGTGATGGCGAGGCCGGGGTCTTTTTCCTCGTTATATCATGTCCTCTCTTGTAGGTGATCAGATCCTGGCCAGCGGATCAGTCCAGATCCCACGATTTACCCTCTTAGAATCGGGAAGCCTGCTCATCAGCCCCACTCACATATCGGACATGGGAACCTACACCTGCACCGCCACCAACTCCAGGGGCGCCGACGATGCGTCCGCCGACATTATCGTGTGGGGTAAGAAATGAACCTTCTCAGACTAAGAAAGGTTCTAGTTTGGGTGAAAACGACAGACGCTGCAGGGTGGTGGACACTGAGACATATTTCTTAGGAGCCACTATGGGTCATGGTGCTACGTGTGGAGCAGTCACGAAATCATCCAAGTGGTTTCCATGGCGACTGCTCCACATTGAGAACTTTGCTTCAGAATCACTCTTTATCAATATCGTCCTGTGGAACGTTACACACTTGGCGGTTGCCAAGTGACCACGTCAGTGATGCCAGGTGACCATTTTGGTGCTGCCAGGTTACCATGGCTACTCTGGAAACCGTCCCTCGTACCAGAGCTGTTCTGATTAAATTTGGCTTTGAGAAAAACTGTAATTATATCATGTCATGTCGAGTAACTAAAGACCAGAAGCCTGTGGGGAGCATCAATTTTAACACACGAGGAGTGACGGGTCCGGGGATATTTGTCTTTCACAAAATCAGGAGCAGTCACGATCACAAACACTCGTACATTCTAAAGCTGCAGAAAGTAGATTTTTTAAGTGTTAACCCTTCTAATTTTTTCACTCTTTTTTTATAACCATTGTTTAATTGTTTGGATTTTGGCTCCTTTGTCTACCCTCCACCTATAAATCTCCCTCTAAAGAGTGCAGACTGATGGGCAGGACTGTGGGAGATCGCGCGAAGAGGTCACCTGACCTCTGCGTGACTCACGTGACCCGCGCCTACGTGTGTCCGCACATTGGCTTGCAGTTTAGAGTTTGGCAAGCCTTGGAATGAACGCAGGCATATAGTGTGTCCGGGGGGCTATAGTAGGAGCCGGAAATGCTGATTCGGGGGAAAGGATCAGCAGCACGGATCTGAGATCTGAATAAAAGACAACCTCGAATATAAGACTTTTTTCCAGATGATATTCTCTCATCCTATAATCGAGCAAATACAATAATAATGATTGTGACGATGATGCCACGTCTACATTTGGTGAGATCATAGAAAGTAGCGTGGCCGGTAGTTCTGCTTATAGAAGTACTCCTTTTAAATAGATCTTTTTATTGTGTGTATATATTTATTTACACGGCCTTCGCAGCCCATAAATCTTCCGCTAAAGACAGACACATTTTGGAGCTACATACGGACAACCAGCAAGCCTTTCCGACGCGGCGCGGCGCTTTGCTCGCAAACCCAGGAGGATGTCACAGCGCCGCCGCTTTTAGATTTCACACATGCAGGTAGCAGGTGGTGCGCATTTTCTTCTTTATTCCCCAGCCTAGCAACTGCGGAACAATTTCTACTTCTCGAGCCACGATGGAATGAAGTGTCTCCATCAGAAATATGATTGTTTTGAAGGCGAGACAAAAGAAACGGAGCTTTACATGTCTTGAGATAAAGCGCTGTGACCTTCTCCGTAAACGTTGGACAATGAATCACACGATACGAGTCTACCCCCCCCCCCGTTGTCCTCCAGAAAGGGTTAAGCGAGTCTCAGGGAGCTGTTTCTTGGCCATGGATACAATGTGCCGTTGGATTCTTTGTGTTCTATTGTCTTCTTCCCCAAGCCTCTCACAATCACAATGCTTCAGCTGATCTTTGCACATTGTGTCTGATGACAGAAGGAAAATTAGCTTGTCCCGTGACTTTATCTTCAAGGCAACACAAGATACAAGGGCGAGTTAGGAGCCCATCGAGCCCGTCTTTCATGTTTCTGGTGAAAAGAACATGTTGATGAGTGTCACGTGGCGCGGCCAGTCCAGATATTACCCGCCATGTAGCTGGAAGGGGTTTGGTGGGGATGCGTTAATCTGCCGTGCAAATAAACTGCTTATTTAATGTGGTTCTGCTCCTATTAGAGGAGTCATTTAATTCGAGTGTAATGGAGGAAGGAAACAGAAATCAGAAGGAAACAGGGAATTACGAGGGACATGGGTGTTAAATATGAGTCTAAAAGATGGTAAAGGGGAGCGTAAGAGACAGGAGGTGAGGGGGAGAGGCAGTAAAGAGGGGTGAGTGTGAGAGAAAGGTGGTGAGGGAAGATATAGTGGACAAAAGACAGTAGTTGAGTAGAGAGGAAGCTAGTGGTCCATGGAGCCAGTGGGTGAGTGAGTCTCAAGAAGTGGGGTTGAGGTGAGGTGGATGATGGTGACGGAAAGTTTCATGATCAAGAGCAAGCAGATGAGCAAATTTTGCGTTGGGAGTGAGGAGAGGACTATTTAAGTATTTATGATAGAAAAGGGGTGAGCAGAAATACATATTTATCATTACAGATTGGCGGTGACCAAATAGTCAGTGTTTATAGCTTTTTATCTTTATTCTTTCAGCTCGAACGCGCATCATCAATCCTCCTACAGACCAGAGCGTAATTAAAGGGACCAAAGCTTCCATGTCGTGCGGCGTGTCACACGATCCCAGCGTGGCCATCAGGCAAGTCACAATGTGTCGCACCCTATTACATTGTAGCCGTAGCATAGCGTAGCCATTGCAGAAAGTTTGTCTCATATCTTCTGTAACTTTCGTACAAAACTGCTCTTGTTTCTGGCACTTTAAGAATTTGCTTCTTAGGAACTTTTACATAGAGGTCAGATGGTTAATGGCGGATTTTCATTAGAAAACAGCATTTCCAAAGCTGTTGGCTGAAAAGGTAGACATTAAGAGAAAGAGTGAGAGAGCGTGAGTGAATGAGAATGAGAGTGAAAGAGCGTGAGTGAGAATGAGAGTGCAAGAGTTAGAGTAAGTAAGTGCATAAGATTGAGTGAGAGGGCGTGGGTAAAAGTGGTTGAGAGTGTAAGGGAGTTAGTGTGAGAGAGTGAGTGGGAGTGGGAATGCCATTTTAAAGTGGGGTATAGGGGCTCCCAAATACTCATAGGAACATTTTATCCGTGATTACAGAGATAATTGAAATTTGAAGCGAGAGAGTGTATCCCCAACTTCATTCCCCTCCCGTCACCATCGCCTTTATCTTTCTGTAGAGGAGCGAAGCATCGGTTCCTACGGGGGCTCAAATCAGCTGTAATTTAGGGTCACGCATTCTTGAACCAGACCATAGCTCCAGAGGACCCGAGCCTAATTAACACAATCTTATCTGTTTTTTTTTTTCACCCTTAAATAACGAGAGAAAATTAAACATTCCTAATTGGTTGCTGACAGCGGGAGGGGAGAGAAAACCCACAGTGAACTCCGTGAAAAATTTAATAGGAGTTAAAAAATTAATCTTACTTAACTTCATCCGTGGTGAATATTTTATTGGTCGATATTAATTCCCACGTCTACAGCATATGTATCATTTCAAGCAGAAACTTCTCCCGGTGCATTCCGGGACACCGGGGTGATTGAAAGGGTGGGCGAGGGATCCTGGCAGACAGAATACATTTAACCCTTACATCTTCAGAGAGAACCCTATTCTTTATGCAATACCCTATTTAGTATTATCATACATCATTATCCTGTTGCCTGAAACCTCCTCCTTCAAACTATTAATATTTTATTTTGTGATTTTTTATTTAATAGTTACTGTAGAAGAAAAGGTTTCTTGTCACTGTGCGAAATTGGTATTTTTCCTTTGTTTGAAACCTTTTTTTTTACAATTAATGTGACCGCCCCCCCCCCCCATCCCACCAGTGCTAAGTATTACTAAGTACATGACGCATTTGCTTTTTTTTTCCATAAGTGGCAATGAAGCCGAAAGAGATAATTCTGATACATTAAGTGGAGCTTCACAAAACTTCACAAAAACTGCTAATTCCACCTTTGGAGTTCTGTAAAATCGCGAGAGTCAAACGGTTCCACAAGTAACCCAAACAAACTCGACACACACGTGAGTTTTAGCTCAGAAGATAAACTTCCACTTATATACTAGACTCTTAAATACCTAAACTGGTTACTATGGACAGCTCAGTATACCATAATGTATAAATCCTGGGATACTGGGCCATATTTTGGGGAAAAGGGCATTTTTATGTAGAATTCTGATCAGCCAGAACATTCCATTAGTTGTAGGGTGGCAACGTTGACCATGTTTTCCAGGACACGCTTTCCACATGTTACTGACACATGGCTCATGGAAAGTTCTGCCCCCCTGCAGTATGATTCATGTCTGTTGGTTTAAAGATGCCACATACCGCAGGTGGCAGCACTTGACATGTGCCCGCCAATAACACGGACAACATGGCTGATACCACTTGACATGGCTATCACTCTCGTTGGTTGCAGTAGAGGTTCCTCTAGATGTATCACCTCGACTCAGTATTGGTCCAGTTGGGGCTTTGTAACCACCATGGGCACCATGCGCTGACCTTTTCTGTCTTACCCCAGGTACTCATGGGAGAAAGATGGCGTCCCTATTAACTTAGAGAATTCTCCAAGGATCCAACTGGACAAGAACGGCACCCTGCAAATCTCGCAGACGTGGTCAGGGGATATTGGAACGTATACCTGCCGCGTCCTATCCGTGGGAGGAAATGACTCCAGAAATGCGCACCTGCGGGTCAGGTACAGGCATTCTTTTTTTTACTCGTATTTTCCAGCGAGGGTCAGATGTAATTAAAGTGCAGCCTCATAAATACCGCCTCGACGAAACAAAAAAGCATTCGAGAGCATTATGCTAATTTTTTTTCCATGAGTCAGTACAATACCTTCAATGTTGGGATCTAAAACACTAGGGAAATTTGCAAAAAATCTATTAAAATGTTAATTTTTAGGAGCCGTTGCTGGCTGCTTGATATCCCAACTTTGGGGATGTGCCAGATATGCGTACTGTGATATCTCCACGTCCTGTTTGTACTTACAAATACCGTTCAAAAGTTTGGGGTCGCTGTGCTGTTTTCATGGAAAACAAGGAGATTTCTGGCTGTAACATAATTACAAAAGGGTTTTCTAACCATCAATTAGCCTTTTAAATTTAAACTTGGGTCAGCGAACACAACGTGCCATCGGAACCCAGGAGTGATGGGAGTGATAAAATAAGTAGTTTCCAGCTATAATAGTCATTTACCCTTCCAGGGTGAACGATGACAGTTTTTGTGATCAGCCGGGGTTTGCTCCAGGAAGAGATACATTAAAGGTTGAATTCATGGCTTTTGCAGGCAACTCCCTCATGCTCCTGAGAACCCAGTGGCCCTGCTAAGCACCACTGAGCAAAGAGCCATTAATCTGACATGGGCCAGGCCTTTTGACGGGAACAGCCCGCTGATCCGGTATATTCTGGAAGTCTCCGAGAACAGTAAGTGGACTTTTAAGCGTGGGGAAGATATCCATACCCGGGATCCTACCGAGAGAGACTTCCCGGAGCTCTCCCTCTTTGTGAAGGTGCTAATCATGCATGAAGGCGGGAATAGCAGTGTGTGGGCGGGACTTACCATGCATAGAGGCGGGGCTAGGCCCTGATATCCTTTAGTGTTGAGGAGTGGGCATGGGATGGGTGTGGCCAACACCACTGCCCTGCCCAGAGAAAGGGGACCCAGAGATCCAGAGAACAGAGCTTCACCCGGAGACTCCGAGTCCCACCTAGAGATATAGAAAGCATTGTCCGGGAATGGCTTACCCCTATATATATATATATATATATATATATGTGTGTGATTAGTCAATATTTAATGTATATTAATAGTTCATTGTATATTACACATCATCCCTTTCAAACAAGCATTTAGGTCATAATTCTCCCTCTTTTTGTAGCCCAAAGTGTCTTAAATTAGAAGGTTTTTTTCCTATACTGCACACACAGAAATAGTTAAAAGAAACCTTTTCCCCATAATGTAATGGAAAAGCAGCAATAACCATATTATTTTATCTCATTGCTCCTTTAAGGCGCCCCCCCCCCCGCTCACACTTGCGCGCCTGCTTCCCTTTTTTTCCCTGCAAATTGAATTTTTCCATTTTTATGGCACACAAACTTACTTGGTATGAAAACCACAGCACCGGGTTACATTGTGTTGTGCAGATAAGCACGTCCTGGAGATGGCTTAGCATCAAGACGCGGCACGGAATAGCAAAGCAGATCATGACACTAACCCTTTCAATGCCGCTGGTACTTCATCCTGCCACTTTTATCTTTTTTTTATCTTTTTTTTTTCCCTTAAGACTCGGTATCTCAAGATCCAAACCTGGCACTTAAATACTGATTCTTTAATAAAATTGATTCCATTAACAATATGATATCTATATATATATATATATATCCCCATAGAATCCTCGTTGCAGTGAAACAGTTACTACCATAGTGTATTAACCCTTTTGCAACCAGAAGGGCCAGCGATGTGCTCCTTCTATATGGCCACAAAGGTGTTAACCAAACCCTATCTTATTTGCAGGCATCTCTGCCTTGCAAGCTGTTATTCCATATTTATGAGGCTCCTTCAGAGAGATTTAGCATGTCTTTCGCCTGCCTGCGCATATCATATGCAGATCTTATATCCTATCTAACACCCCAAAGGACCAAACCCCTAGAGCAGACCCCTCTCTGATTTCCATACACCGTAGACTTCATTTATCTTCTCTCCGAACTTGTGCGCGAAAAAAAAAAGACCAAGATGTTTTTACCTGTGTCATTGGAGTGTCCCCTGTAAGACAAGAAGGTGATGATAGCCAGGGATGGACGGGAATTGGTATCACAGATGGGGTGGACTCTCTTTTCGCCCAACTTCTTGAAAGTCAAGGGATTCATGCAGTCTGAGTGTCCTTGTTTAGGAGGACCAGTTCCTCCCTTTGGGACCCAAATTCCGGTTCCCCTCGTTCCTCCCCTGATGCCCCCTCTTTTCTAGCACCCTGAGGTACCGGAAGAGATAATTTTATGGGGAACACTTTAAATATCAAGACATCGAGAATTGTAGGAAATGGTTTGGGGGTGAGAAGAAGGCCTAATCATGTGATGGGATGGTGGAAAATACCGAGATAAAAGTAATTGTGAAACGGTGGGGTTATTTTTTCTTCGGGTTGGAGAAAGAGTTGGGTAGCAGGAGGTGCTACTTGGGTGGGATTGATGGACTGTACACCGTGTCTTCACAGATGCTCCCTGGACCATCCTGCTGGCCAACGTGGATCCGGATCTCACCTCCACCGTGGTTAGAAATCTCACCCCCGCTCGCTCGTACCGGTTCCGCCTCTGTGCAGCAAACGATGTTGGGAAAGGACAGTTTAGCAAAGAAACGAAACGGTAAGACCCGGTGTCACTGGGATACATGAGCGCACAAAGCCGATTCTACCCAGGGGCGAAAAAACAGATCGGGTCGAAGGATAGATTGACCGCCAACATTCTGGATCAGGGAAGTGTCCTCTGAGAACCCATTGCTAAAATCTGGCGATTGGGGGCTTCATGGCAGAGCTTCCCCGACGAGGCGTCCAAAGCCGATAAGGAAACGGAATTCAGGGCATCAGTTCCACCTGTTCTTTAATTTCTCACGAGGGAAGCTAAACTGGGAAGCGGGATTTGTTTTAAACAAGTACATCTGGGCTTTCCCATTTCAAAGAAATAGAGATTGTCAGACAAATTAACCGGCTGCAGCTACAAGAAATGAACATATTCTGCAAAAATACCTCTCCGCAAACTCTCTCGTTTTATTTGCGCTTATTTTTTTTTTGAGTAAAAGATTCGGTAACTGAAGCGTTCCCTCGGTGGATTATCCCGGATTGCATGCGGCAGCCACAGTGAGTTTTAGAGCCTATGGTTAGGGTGTCAGGGGACGCATATATTAAATCGGGCAACGGTAAATCATGCGTCTCTTGTTTAGCACTTTAAAAACGCGACCCTTTATGTGCTCCTCTGTCATTTGTCAGCTGGGCGAGACTCAATATGTATCTGCACTACAAGATACACTTGTGATATCAATGAAAGCGTGCAAGCTTAAGATTCTTAGCTTTACCTAATCACATCCCAGATGGCAGGCTTTTTGCAACTGAGTTCAGAAAGTATGGTAAATGTTTTAACTTATGAGGTTTCTACAGTATCTTTGTAGCCACGTCGGTGGCTTTGACCCATTATGTCTTAGTCCCTGGATCGCTAAAATGTCCTTCTTCTCTCTGCAGTGTGGGCCTCCCCGAAGAGCCTCCTAGCGCTTCTCCCCAAAATGTAATAGCCAACGGCCGCACTAACCAGTCCATCATGATCCAGTGGCAGCCGCCCCCTGAAAACCATCAAAATGGCATCCTGAAGGGATATGTCATCAGGTGAGAGTCACAGAGACACGCGAACAAAACTAAAGACTGAGAAAACTTTTGTCCTGGTGTCTCCAGCTGTTTTACATTACATTACATTCTAGCCATGTACACGGTGCTGTGCAGACATAACGAGAGGCGTAATACAGGGCTTGTGTAGAGAGGATTATCAGGAGACAAAGGGATTGCAAGTGGATCCCGGATTAGTGACTGAGAGTGTTACAGCGAAAGGAGGAAAGGTGAAAGTCACATCGGGGACAAGGTCAGAGAGAGAAAGCGGTGTGGTGTATTGGATAGAGGGATTAGTGAAGGAATGGGGAAGAGTTATGGGATAATGAGAAGAATGAAGGTGTGAAGGTGAGAGCTCATGGTGTGAGAATGGGCGTTGGGCATTTACTTTGAGGGACAGGAGAGAAGAGTGTTAGACAGATAGAGGTAGGTTAGAGAAAGATGGAGAAAGGCTTTATGAGGGGCAGACAGATGAGGAATTGGATTAGGACGGAGATAGCACGAATGGCATGGATTGAAAAATGTAAATTGAGAACGGACATCAAGGGCAATGATAGCAGCTAGATAGGGAGGGACATCAAGAAAGAGAACAAATCAACGAATGCCATGTGTTGGCAGAGACAATTCTCAGTCCTCAAACTGCAATATTCATCAGTCTGAGAAACAAAGTATTCAGCAGCGCTCAGCTACAAAATCAAAGGTCCCATCGTCAGAAGACCAGGATGTCGGAGTCATTTCATAAAACCGTCCAGCGGATAAAATCACAATAACTTACAAACCCTACATGGCACCAAAGGGCTGATCATCTCATCGCTGATGTGTTACACATTACATCCTAATCATCAGGAAGAGAGGTTTAGTGAATAGAAAGTGGATGATGGTGAGAAGGAAACAGAAGTGACTAAAAATACACATCCTTAGGTTGTGAGAAGAACTTGGATATTTTTTCTCCTGGTCTTCCTCTAGGGCTCCTCTTTTTTCCAGCCTTTCTTATTCTTCACTCTCCGTCTTCCAGGTACTGTCTCTCTGGTCTGCCTGTCGGATACCAGTATAAAAACTTGTCCAGTCCTGACATTACCAGCTTCCTGCTGGAGGACCTCATCATCTGGACCAACTATGAGATTGAGGTGGCTGCGTTCAACAACGCTGGGCTGGGAGTATACAGCCCGAAGGTCACCGAGTGGACCTTGCAAGGAGGTGGGTTGCCCTGGGATGTAGGGACACTGAATATTTAATACTATTGGGGCATTTTGGCTGTTTTAAATCAAGGTAAACCACAGTTAAATGTTGGCTGTCCACGTCTAGCGCTTGACCTCCTGTTTGTCTTTCAGTGCCCACTGTACCCCCCGGGAACGTGAAGGTCGAGGCTGTGAATTCTACCACCATTCGCTTCACCTGGACACCACCAAGCCCGCAGTTTGTGAATGGGATCAACCAAGGTTACAAGGTACGGTGGGGGAATAACCTACAAGCTGCTCAGGTCCTTCACAGTCCACTTTCTCAATTGCCACTGTGGCTCAGTTCTTATATTTCCCAAAGACTTAATTGCATTGGACGACCCCCTCCATCTCTGCTTTTTACACTTTTTTTTACTTTTTAGTGCCAATTAATTTCTAGATGCCATCAACAAAGAATTATTGTTATTCAATACAGACAGGGCAGGGCTGTCCTAATGGCCCCGTGATTACTTCTGACTGCAATTAATCTACATTACACTCATTTACATGACTCTTGTACAATGGAGTCTCTGCATTTAATTGGCCGAGAGCTTGATAACTATGGAGATATTTAACTTCCATATTAAGTTCTAATTAGTATTTCTGATTAAGAAATTCTGTTCTGAAATCGCTGTCTAATTAAGATGCTCTTGGCCTGTTGGAGTCCTGGCGGTGATATAGCTTCATGCCTGTCGTAAATCAGGAGATAACAGCGAAGCCGAGGAGTTAGATCATTGTGTATCCAGAGAAAAAGTAACACTTCTTGTATCTCCAGTTTAAAGGGTGTTTTGGATGTAGCTCTTGGAACTCGCTATGCCGCTGGTGTAGTATTCCTTGAGTCCTGCACCGGTTCTCGAAAAAATACATAAGGTGCAGGAGCCACATAGCCATGGAGCCAATTAGGTGCCACTTTTGCACAAAAATAAGCCAGTAAAATGATAATTCCAATAAAAACACAAGCCATTAGAAGCAGATGTCATTGGTGGAAGCGGCAAATTACCTATTAGTGTACCAAGAAGCCTTAGGGGTCCAGTATGGGCTCCAGGGACCTAGGGTACGCCGATAATCCCACTGCTCTATGTCTAAGTGTTGGTACAGTTGTTGAAGTGTCGTCATTGTGAGATATGGAAGACACAGCACCGTGCCCTTTCGCGAGTGCAGCAAACTTTAAATTACTGTCTTTTCCTGAATCTTCATTACGCACAAAATGTCAGAGACATATATATATATATATTTTAATGAGCGTGAACCCGATGCAAAATAAACCTGGATATATGAACCGCGTCGGATTGCAAATCCACGTGGCCAGACAGGTCAGAGTTATGTATTCTCATTCTCCATAGTCTGTCTTCTGTCAGGCTCTCCAGGGGCCGATTCGATGCAGAGGGGCCGCTTTTTTATGGTGGCTGATGGAGAACTCTCGGGTCTTCAATACAATGTAGATCTGAAATGCTTTTGCTGCAATAAACTGTGTTTTAAATACGGGGCCCATGAGCGTTCCGCTAATTAGCCTACTGATACTTTGTATCTATACTTTGTATCTATGTATATATATTTATATATACATAATTTCATTGGCTGCTTCCCCCGTAGAGCGCTTGCATTTCCTGTCGCAGCGCTGCCACCCGGTGGATTAAACGGGAACTGCAGAAACCTCACCAGATGTAGTCACTTGTCCCTGTAATATAATAATAAGCTCCAACAATCCGTCTAATGCCACTAATCTGCAATAGCGAGAGCAGCAGAGCTTGCCGAGCACACGTCTCATGCGCTCAAGGATACACCGGGATTTGCAAAAGTAACAGGAACGGATTTGCTGCAGCGCCTTTTTGAAAAATGTATATTTTTTTAAAAAAAAAATAGGAAATGCCGTGCGGTCAGCCCCTCAAACCCTGCTATTAAAAAAAAAAGCACCGAGACCCTTTATTCTGCAACCCTGTTCTTTGGGCATCTGCCCCTCTAACCCACCCCCAGTCACCCCAATGCCCACAAACTCAACAGTGATGTTTATTTTATGCCTTTGTATTCATTATATGCCATGAGCTCTAATAATAATAAAAAAACTTGCTGTATAAAAGTACAGAGAGGAGAAGACGATGTCATAATGTAAAAGACTTAGTAGGGATTTTCCAATGATTGGAAGGCTTTAAAGTTTAGGATTAAAGTTGAGTTATACATTTTTAATGATTATGTTTGTTCTGTTTAAATGATTCATTCAGCAAGTTGTCCAAGATGTCTTAAAATGGAAAAGGTCATATAATGGAGCACAATATATAATGCAGAGCAGCGTATAATGCAGTGCAGCATATAATGCAGAGCAGCGTATAATGCAGAGCAGACTATAATGCAGCGCAATATATATAAATATAATATACATATAAATCAGATCGATAAGTAATGCAGAGCATCCTGTAATGCAGCACAATATATAATGCAAAGCAGCATATAATACAAAGAAGAGCATAATTCAGATCGATGTATAATGCAGAGCAGCGTATAATGTAATGCAATATATAATGCAGAGCAGCGTATAATGCAGTGCAATATATAATGCAGAGCAGCGTATAAAGCAGAGCAGCATATAACGTAGTGCAATATATATAATGCAGAGCAGCTTATAATATAGTGCAATATATAATGCAGAGCAGAGTATAATGCAGCACAATATATAATGCAGAGCAGCGTAAAATGTAGTGCAATATATAATGCAGAGCAGAGTATAATGTAGTGCAATATATAATGCAGAGCAGCGTATAACACAGACCCGGTTATGCCCTCGGCAGTATGGCAGCTACTTCAGACAGCGAGTACAGCACTCGCCGAAGAGTTTTTCCTTTCCCACGCAGCAGGAACGCTCACTCATCTCTTCTCTCCGCAGCTGATAACGTGGGACCCGGCGCAGGAGGACGACGTCACTGTTGTGACCGTGCGCCCCAACTTCCAAGACAGTGTGCACGTGGGCTTCATCCCCGGCATGAAGAAGTTTACCAAGTACATGGCGTCCGTCCTGTGCTTTACCACCCCTGGAGACGGCCCGCGCAGCACCCCCCAGCCAGTCTGGACCCACGAGGATGGTACACACTTTGTCGCGTTGTGTGCAAATGCGCCTGCTTTTTTACTGCAATCACAATGTCATTAAATTAGGGAAAATAAGAGAAAATAAAATGCATTTGTACCAGCGATATATGATGGTTTAAGAGACACGAGGCGAGAAATGAGGAGATTTGATCCACGATTCTCATTTTCAGAAGAAACCAGTGTAGATTTATCACATTTCGTCTCTTCTTTTCCAGTTCCCGGCCCAGTGGGGGATCTCAGCTTTGATGACATCTTGGACACGTCTCTGAGGGTGACCTGGAAGGAACCTACAGAGAAGAATGGAATTCTGACAGGTGAGCCCTGAAGGCTTGTGGTTGCGATGGTCAGTGTTTGTGCCTTAGTAGTTTCAGATGATAGGAAGGTAAATTGGAATGAGTTAGTGTATAGCGGGTGATGTTAAGCACTCACTCTTAGAATCAGACATGGGCGTTCTACTCATTCCTGACCAAAGGTCTCAGACTCACCTCAAGACTTTCCTTCCAGGTTACAAGATCTCCTGGGAGGAGTTTAACCAGACCAACACCAGAGTCACCCACTACCTACCCAACCTTACCCTAGAGTATCGAGTCACCGGGCTCACTTCACTCACCACATATACCATCCAGGTGGCCGGGATGACCTCCAAAGGTCAAGGAGCCGTGTCTTCATCCACCATCTCTTCAGGAGTTCCACCAGGTCAGTACATTACAGGATCTCCAGTGATCCACGAAGCCCAGCGCAACAGTTGAAGCGGTAGACGTTTGCTACGGAAGTATCGGCTCTCTTCACTGATGCTGAAAACTTTGTAGCAAACCAAAACATTAAAGACATTGCAGATAAAAGTCAAATAAAGACGGATAAAGACTTTTCAAAGGCTGACCTCAAAAATGTAGGATCTTTTCATGAACTCAGTTTGTTACATCTGTATTCATGTGAAGGCATATTGTTTGCTCTCTTGGGGAACATTCCATTTGCCTAACATTTTAGTGTTTTTTTTTATGATATGCTTTTAAAACAGTCACTTTTTTTTCAGAGCTACCCGGTGCTCCAACTAATTTGGGAATCACTAATATTGGCCCCCGCTCTGTCACGCTTCAGTTCCGGCCAGGATATGACGGAAAGACCTCAATCTCCAGGTGGCAAGTGGAAGCCCAGGTAACACTGCGGAGAAACTTTTAATTTGAGTTACTGCTTGAAAGATGATGCTAATATATTCAAGATTCACCATTAACATTACTGGTGTGGATGTTGTAGATTGGGACCCCAGCAGAATCGGAGGACTGGGTCCTTTTACATCAAGTGGCAAATGAACCTAACGCAAGATCCCTGGTGGTCCCGGGATTGAGCCCTTATACCTTTTACAGGTAAGCAGAAGGCATTCTAACTATAACTTGATGATAGGGATCTGTGAGGGGTGGGTGACGGACTGTGGTGGAGAGATGATTTGTACAGAAGAAGAAGTACCAAAATGTTCTGACATTGGCTCAGTTAAATTTGCCGGGTGTCTAAGTGAACGCTGACGATTGCTGATGTCTCCCCCCAGCTTCCGCATGAGACAGGTGAATATTGTGGGTACCAGTCCCCCAAGTGCACCATCCCGAAAAATCCAGACATTACAAGCTGCACCGGATATGTTCCCAGCCAATGTGACGCTAAGAACGGCCAGTCAGACCAGCCTGTGGGTGCGCTGGCTGGTGAGTACCAACCTACCTTAATTGTCGAGGCATGATCAGTTTTGGGTTCTCCTTTTGTATGGAAGATGGACTGAATCAGGTGTTAAGCGGTGGGCTACATTACTGTTTCTTCCTTCCATAGCCCTTGCCCGAGCAGGCATACAATGGCAATCCAGAGTCTGTGGGGTACAAGATCCGATGTCTGCGGTCTGATGGCAAAGGGAAATCCTTCACTCACGTTATCCATGACCGGATAGAGAGAGAGTACACGATCGAAGACCTGGAGGAGTGGACGGAGTATAAGGTGCAGGTTCAAGCCTTCAATGCCATCGGAGCTGGACCCTGGAGCCCTGTCGCACTTTCCAGGACTCGAGAATCAGGTGCATATAAATATATTATAAAATTTCGTTTGTATTTGGATATAAGTGTTCCAAATTTAGAACCGCCAGTTAGAAGTTCTCCAGTACCAGGTGAAGCAGGCTCCATAGAACAAGATGTTAATTGGAGAGCTTGGCCTCACTATCTTGACCCTGATTTCATATCTGTGTGGGATCTGATGGAAGATATTGTGGTCATAAAAAAATATTTTTCTTCGTCGACAGTCCCTTCCTCTGGTCCAACAAATGTCTCTGCTCTGGCAACAACTTCAAGCAGCATCCTGGTGCGCTGGAGCGAGATCCCCGACGCAGAACGCAACGGACTCATATTGGGATACAAGGTGAGTGTCTACTTCAGGGAAACCATTATAATGCAGAGATCCCGGCCCCATGGCCCCATCACAGCATCCCCAGTATTTATGCCTCTCACCATTTTACCATCACCTACCTCTTATTCAGGTTCTCTATAAAGAAAAGGACTCTGACAGCCCCTCTCAGTTCTGGCTGGTAGAGGGTAACTCGTCCCGTAGCGTCCAGCTTTCCAGCCTGGGAAAATACGTCCTCTACGAGATCCAGGTCCTGGCCTTCACCAGAATCGGGGATGGAGCTGCCAGTTCTGCCATCTTTGAAAGGACCCTGGATGACGGTGAGAACGCCAGCCGATCAGGCGCTTTACTGTCACAAACCCCAATAGGGGATCAGAGCTCAAAAGATACATTGACGACGTATTCAGGAGATGTGAAACTGCCCCTTACCCTCTGCCTTGTGAAGGATTTATAGAACGCTGGTGGAAAGAGACCTCCGTCAGTGACAGTATTATGAGAAAATAAAGCATTCTTGTTTGTATTTTGTTTTCAGTCCCGGGTGCCCCGGTGGGAATTTTCTTTCCAGAGGTGAGAAATACATCTGTGCGTCTCATCTGGCAGCCACCTGCAAATCCCAACGGGATTATTTTAGGTAAGACTTGTGAAGGTTGACTGGATGTTACTGGGGGAAACTATTATGCTTTGCACACAGCACTTCCTGCTAAGCCCTGCAACCTCTTCCTCCAAAGGAAGTTCTTGTAAGACAATGTTATATCAAATATCTATGGTACTCTTTTGGCTTCGAAATGTCTATCTACGTGTTGGTGAAACTTGGGAAATGCTCTTTAATTTTGGTGATAATTTCCCCTCGTGAATCTTTCTCCTTCAGCTTATCAGATCACTCACCGTCTCAACACTACTAACGCTAACACAGCCACGGTGGAGGTCCTAAACCCCAGTGTGAGGCAGTATACGGCCGCCGGCCTCCGACCAGAGTCTGTCTACCTGTTTCGGATCACGGCCCAGACGCGAAAGGGATGGGGAGAAGCCGCGGAAGCCCTGGTAGTGACTACAGAGAAGAGAGGTCAGTAGGGTGGTCTCAATCTCCATCCCTACATTTAAATAGAATATGGAGTCAGCTCTACTTCTGAGATATGGACTTTTTCACTTATCCCTTCTGACACTCCTGAAGACAGTAGGAATCAGACCCAGACTGGCCATCTGCCATCTTTTGTCCTCCGTCGGCTGCTGGTCTTAAAGTGCCAGAGCTGCCCTGTCATCAGCTGTCCAGCCTTGATAGGAGTTGTAATATTTGCCCCCTCTCAGCACTTGTATTGATCCCCAGACCAAGTTGTGTTCCCTACGAGTAAATGACTACTGGGAAACAAAGTTTCCAGGTCACTCAGCTGAGTTATTGTCCCTCTAAGATTTGGCGGTGCTGTTCTCTGTACATTGGAGACAATTTCCGTTATGGGCACCTTACAAACATGCTTGATTTTATCCGAAGCAGCTGATTTTATTAGGCGGTTTAACGTCTTCCTGATACTTTCCAGGTGCTGCTATATCATGCTGATTAGTAACGCCATTTATTCACAAACTAACGCGATTTATATCCACGAGGGACGTTGTTGTACAGTTTCTGTTAATTTATTTTATATTCATCTATTTCTGGGCTATTAACTATTCACGTCTCAAGTAATTTCCTCGCAGGTGGCTGCCATCAAAGTTTATGGTGTAAAATCACTTTCCGTCGATGGCATTTTTTGAGGATTATTGTGTATTAAGGGGGGGGGATCCCCTTTAGCATTTTGCGGGGTATTGTATCCGAAGCGAGTTGCTTAATGTGCTGTCTCCCTACTAACAGATCGTCCTCAGCCGCCGGGCAAGCCGTTTGTTCTACAAGAAGACGTAAAATCACGTAGCGTGCTGTTGTCATGGGAACCAGGCAGCGACGGCCTCTCTCCTATACGTTACTATACCATCCAGACACGGGAACTGCCCAAGGGGCACTGGGTGGTACATTCTGCCTCGGTCAGCCACAACGCAACCTCCACCATTGTTAATCGGTAAGAGGGAGTTTGGGGTGGGATTTATTAAATATAGACACCTCCTGCCCGCGATTATTGGACTACAACTCTCATATTTTTTATTTGAAAAGGTTTGTTGGAGTTGTAGTCCTCTTGGTGTTGGATTAAGAGTCAACGAAGCCTTAGACTGGATGCCTAATTACTTATTTACAATCATCCCGAAAATATAGGGGCTGTAGACCCCTTAATTGTAAATCCCCTAATCCCAGCAAATTTGGAGGATGTAGATAAAATCCTCGCCATTGTCATTAATATTCAGGTATGGAAGGAGCCCATTGACTCGTTGGCTGGTTTCGTGAGAGCTTCACCTTGTGGATTTACTTAAACCCTCCTCATCCATCATGCTGGTTACCTCTGATCTTTTTGTTCTTATCACCCTGTGCCTATTCTTTCATCTTAGATTAAAGCCGTTCACTTCATATAAATTCCGCGTCAAGGCAACGAACGACATCGGGGACAGCAGATACAGCGAGGAATCCGAGTCGTTAACGACCCTCCAGGCCGGTGAGTGGCTTCCTATTACAAGTACTTTTAATAAAGGCTACCGGCGACCCGACCCGACTCCTCGCCGACTATGTGACGAAGTTTCACTTGCCAAAACCTAAACTCCGTTATGTTGCAGTTGGGGGTTTCGCTGTTGACTTTTACCGTTTCTTTTTATTTTGCTACTTTTTTTGTACAATGGAGATTTACAACCTTATTGTGTTCTGGTTTATTGCAGCGCCTGATGACGCACCATCAATTGTCTCTGTGACACCTCACACAACAACCTCCGTGTTAATACGGTGGCAGGTAAGGGGTGGGTTTTTTTTTTACAATGGCGGCCGACTGGCAGCTTTCATCCCGGGCAAACCCTAATTATTCAACGTGAGACAGAATAACCCCTAAAGGTTCAATACAGACTGACCAGTCTAAGCCAAAGTCGACAAGAATTCGCCAAAGCAGGGCTGGATAGGGAGGGCCGTGAAAGGAGCCGGTGACATTATTAATGGGCGCCATCTGTGGTCAAACGAGGAATTGCAGTTAAAGCGTATATACAGGCTTGATAATATATGATATAAAATGTGGAAAATATCTGACCCATGCTCCTCTGTTTGCACAGGCGCCGGCTGAAGACAAGATAAACGGGATTCTTCTAGGCTATCACGTCCGATACCGTGAACTTGCTTACGATGGGCTGCGCAGTTTCACCGTACGGAGCATCAATAACCCAAGTGCGAAATGGGCAGAGTTAAACTGTAAGTATCAATTAAATCAGACACTTCTGTGATATGAGGGTTTTGTACTTGAAAGAGAGCCTAAAGGTGCTTTTCTCCCATCTTCGCAGCTCTTAAACGCGTAAATGTTGTTTGCCATGCTGTGTTAATTAATATCGTGCTTGTCTGCTGGCTGTGTTGTCATCTTCAGAGCTAG
This sequence comes from Spea multiplicata, assembly GCA_009364415.1. Classification (NCBI taxonomy): domain Eukaryota; kingdom Metazoa; phylum Chordata; class Amphibia; order Anura; family Pelobatidae; genus Spea; species Spea multiplicata. The sequence continues at coordinate 256,191 of VKOC01016170.1, forward strand.
AATCAGGATAGATCTTATTTCCCGGAGTAATCCACCAATCGGATCACTTTTTTGGCTCACGTCAGTGTTTATCGAGAATGTTAATGCTGTCCTTTTTACGGACAGACCCCAGACCAGTTTGCTAGATTTCTCAGCGTCTGTGCTGCGTGCGTCAACGTCGCTTCCGTGGTGCCAGGCTGATGATACGTAGGACTTCTTATGTTTGTCTGTTCGTCCTGCTCTGTGTATACTAACAGTCCCTCACTGTTCTCCTCCCACCACCTCCTCTTGTTCCTCTTCCCTGTCTGGATAGCTGGCTACATGATCCGGAACCTGAGTGAACCATCTCTCACCCAGTACGAGTTGGACAGTAAGTTTGCACCATTAACCCTGGAGGCCAACTCAGTCATTGGCTTGGTAGACACATCCGTCCTTCACATTCATCCTCGTCCTGATGACATTAGGGAGATCAGTATGGCGCCCCCGACTTGACTACTATCCTAAATACAGCATATTGAGTTGAGGGCAGGCATGTCTGAGCATGAGTAAGGAGTAGATGGAGCTCTTGGTTCTCCTTGGATAGAGGAGCGCGGCTCTTATGTTACTACAGATGAACATTGAACAGATGAGCATTGTTAGGAAGTCCCTGGATCTCTTCTACCTGGCCGCCATGTTTAAATGTGCTCTCCGAGGCATGTCAACGAGGCACTTGGCGTCACTTCAATGTACACTGGGCAAAAGTGATAAATCCAGAGGTTCCTATGCATCTGAATAGAGTAATTTAAGTCAGCAAGTTTTACACACACTGGATAATTTCTGGAATGGGGATGTTAAAGCTGAAAACGGACCATAAAATTAATGTGATTTCAAAGAATATTTGCCAAAAAAATGCGTAACATAGATGTAGACTCCAACATATCTCAACTCAATTCTCTCTTCCTGTTTAGATCTGACCAAACACAAACGTTATGAGATCCGGGTGAGCGTGTACAATGCAGCAGGAGAAGGGCCTACCAGTACCCCCCAGGAGGTGTTTGTCGGAGAGGCAGGTGAGTCTTCTCATAATGTAGATTCTGCTACCTTTATATTCTTTACGTTCCTTGAAGTGCTTGGGGTTCTTCAGACTTCAATTATTTTGACTTCTGGTTTTTCTCCTTTGTGTTTTAGTTCCCACAGCTTCACCACAGAACGTGGCTATCCAGACCGCCACAGCTTTTCAACTTGATGTGACGTGGGACCCCCCACCTCTGGAGGCTCAGAACGGAGACATTCAGGGATACAAGGTACCCAGATTACCCAAACAGCATCCAGACAGATGCTTGTCAGAGATACTTTGGTGCTGACGGACGCTTGTCCATATGCTTGTTGCGGTGTAGCACATAATCGAAAACAGATGAGATGGCTGGGACGATTATAACTGAAGCAAGCAATCAGTGGCTGTCTACGTGTCACATGACAAATAAGCTTTCCCTACAAAATAACATGAATGAGGCAGAACTTGACAATTAAGGAATTATTGTCATTAAAAGTCCCTTTTTTATGGAAAAAAAAAATCAGCGTTTTCTTCAGGACATATTGCAGACCCTATTCTGACAAAATTCCTAATTCCTAATTCTCCAATACTGCAGACGTCTGTTATGGGGTCAGACGTTATTCCGGCTACAAACAGCAGAGGGAGCCCTTTTCCTTTTCTGCAGTCGATAGAATTCCGTTATCTCCGACGTTGCGTAAATACGGCGGATACATATTCCGTACACCGTGTAGTATGTAATATGTAATATGTAATGTGTGTTAAAACGTTACACTTATTTGATTAATAATAAAAAAGGAGGGAAAGATTTCTTCTAACCATTAACCACAGTATGGGTAAATTATCATTAACCCTAACTGTGCCAATTGTTGTATGGCAGAATTTGATAAATCTTTTTAAAGTTCTTTCTCTGCTATTAGTCAAATGAAGGATAATCCTACAGATGACCCGCGTGATATCTAGTAGACTAAAGAAAGGATATGATAAGAATACAGTGGTTTTCGGACTTATATTTGTAATTTAGATATATATATAAATATATGCAGATCTTAAATTAAATCTGATTTATGATACTTACAGATATATTACTGGGAAGCGATGCGTAAGAACGAGACAGAGAAGGTGAGGACATTGTTCCTGCCGGAGAGTGGGGTTAAACTCAAGAACCTAACGGGATATACCACGTACCTGATTAGCGTGGTGGCATTTAACACCGCAGGAGACGGGCCCCGGAGCGAGCCTATTCGCACTCAGACCCAGCAAGCTGGTGAGTTGCTACGACCCGTCTTTCCATTACTATTAATGAGGATTTTGGGGTACAGAGTGGGTGCAGCACCGTGGGGTGCGGAACCCAACCCATTTTCATCCAAGCTCCTCCCATTTACATCTAAGACCCTCCTACAATGCTGTTGAAAAAAATGGAGGTCCCTGACGCGTTTTACTATTGGTGGCGAATATCAACCCATTGGTTGATGTTCCTGTAAATGGTTAAATTTCTTTAATCCCCGCACTTTTAGGATCTTCATTTTCCACAAAGCAGAAGGCCCCCCCCCCTCGGGAAAAACGTTCCCATCACGTCTCTGGTTTGAAAACACCAAGTGACATTATTTTGTTCGCTGCTTCTAACAGTCTCTGAATTTTATCCCTTGCGACAACCAAGTCTCCCCTCCCCAGTTTATCCCACTTACCAGTTCCAACTGGGTCAGTCAAGGTGGTTTAGGCCATGTGATTTTCTGAACACTTTTTAATAGTCATTTTCGTGTTGCTAAGGGAAAAAGATGCACTTTGGGGATTTTGGAGCAGATAAATGGTGGCACCAGGCATCCGTAACCCCCCTGAGACATAACGGGTTTTCACATAGAATTCACACTTCTAAACATAGAATGCAAGCGTGACCGCGTGTGTCACATCCCCTGCCACCGCCGTCTGTCTCGCTCGTTATGGAGTCCTTTTAGTACCGGATTCTTTGAGGGCAAACAGGTTCGGCTGGATTCCTTCCCGGTAGAAGGCATGCGGTTGGATGTAGACAGTCCTGGGCAGGTGCAAACAACTGGATGAAAGGTGTAGTTCACGCCGGTCTAACCGTGAACAGGCAGCATGTAACCCGACAAATAGTCGAGGATGTTGCTTACAGCAGCAAATGCTTTTGCTTACCCATCATCGCCATCTTCACCTCCTTTCTTCTAGCACATGTCTTCTCACATGCTGTTCTCGCCACTTGCAGGGTCTTAATTAAAGTAGATTGATTAAAGCTGATTGATTGATCAAAACTTAAGTTGAAAACAACTTGGTATAAACCCTTAAAGAGGACCATATCCGCCATACCCTTGCAATCGCAACAGTCAAGTATCTAATGGGGGGTATCAAAGTTTGTGCTTGATGTAAATTCAAAGCAGAGAAGACCCCCATCTTTCTCTTCTTTTGTGTCTACATTGAGTATCCTAAATCACCAAAACCTTTTCTCCTTCCCAGCACCCAGTGCTCCGGCATCCATCAGGTTCAGCGAGTTAACCACCACTTCTGTTAACGTCTCATGGGAAGCCCCTCTTTACCCAAATGGCATACTGGAGGGATACCGGCTGGTCTATGAGCCTTGTACTCCAGTAGATGGTAAGAGGAGTCGTGGTCCGGTTGAAGTTGTTGTTATGGATGGGTTCTCACTCCTGAATCACCATAATTCTGCATTTCTTTAATTCTTCCTGTTCTTTAGGGGTGAGCAAGGTGGTGACCGTGGATGTGAAGGCTAATAGCCCCCCCTGGATGAAGCTGAAGGATCTGGCAGAAGGGGTGACTTATCGATTCCGTATCCGGGCCAAGACCTTCACATATGGTCCAGAGCTTGAAGCCAATGTCACCACAGGGCCTGGTGAAGGTAGGTGTCCATGTGTCTTCAGCATATCTACTGTAAATATAAGCCTGACGTTGGGTTTCTCCAATGTAGCTCACTTCGTCTCTACACTTGAGCGAAATTCCATCCATATCAATCACAATGAACTTTCAAGGTGCCTACAAGAGACAAATACGCTCATTTTATTATTTAAAAACTGTATTACATCTAGTTTTAAAACTGCTGTAACCTTTAACAATGAAAATGTTCTTACAAGGTGCGCCAGGACCTCCCGGGGAGCCTTTTATAACCAGATACAGCTCAGCGATCACCATTCACTGGTCAAGCGGAGATCCAGGGAAGAGCCCTATCACCAGATACATCATAGAAGCAAGACCGTCGGGTATGTAAAGTGATTCTAAGATGTAGATGTGTCCTACATGCTTCTTCAGTGAATGTCTTCTCTTCATATTCCGAATACGAGTGAGGAAGTGTTGTGTCTGCCGTCCACAGATGAAGGGCTGTGGGACATTCTTATAAAAGACATCCCCAAAGAGGCGACTTCATACACGTTCAGCATAGACATCTTGAAACAGGGACTGAACTATGACTTCCGAGTGATTGCTGTAAATGACTACGGATACGGGACTCCCAGTGCGCCCACTACATCGGTCTCAGGTATGACGCTGTACAAGCATAGTCCTCCAAACGTTTGCTCAAGATCTTGATTGTATTAATGAAGTGAGGATTGGCAAAGGGAGCGTATTTCAGCTTGGGCTGTTCCTGGATTAAGGAATTGTGACCACTGTGGTGGGCCACACACAATCCTTGATCCTTTCTGTAGACCCAAGTTTAATAGAACCTGTGACCTTCTGCATTATGGCCCATTTGGTTTGGCTTGGCCCCAGCCTCCTACCGATAGAACTGCTCATACGGAATGCTGAAACGATGAATGATATTCTATATTCAGACATTCTAAGCTAACGTACCTTCTCACGAATAAGAAAATAATGTTCTGCTATAGAAAAACCGTCCCAATCACTCTGCACTTGACCAATAATAAATACTATTTTAATTCTCAGTTCTTCAGTGTGGTGGTTAAATTATTCTTGGCCCTTTAATTGACAGACACAGTATGGTTGGAATGGGTGGCCGGTGGTTGTGGTCCTGTAAGGGATGGGTCTGACCCCATTCGGTATACTCATGTATCTGTTCCACACTGCAGCTCAGAAGGCAAATCCTTTCTATGAGGAGTGGTGGTTCCTCGTCGTCATTGCTCTCATCGGCCTCATCTTCATTCTTCTCCTGGTTTTTGCCCTGATCATCCGCGGGCAAAGCAAGAAGTACGCCAAAAAGTCGGACTCAGGTGAGATACCAAGTCCTGTGACCCCAGGTTTCAGCCGGGAACCTACCCAGATACCAGATAACCTCACCTTTATATCCACGCAGGATGCAATCCCAAAACCACCGCTCTGGGACACGGCGAAATGGTCAGTCTGGACGAAAGCCGATTCCCTGCTCTAGAACTTAACAACCGACGGCTGTCAGTCAAGAACTCCTTCTGCAGGAAGAACGGCATCTACACACGGTGAGGAGAGCAAGCACCCAACGCGATGGGCTTGCAAAGTGACCATTATTGATATAGTTCTCTAGGCGTTATCATTGCTCCAACATTCTACAGAACTGTTTAAGGCAGTATGTGACGACGAGCTAATTTTACATTTTATAGAGGGATTTCCCCTTTAAATTGTGAAATTATTTTAACAGGCAGCGACATTTTACGGGGATCCTTGCTGTCATAGCTTCCTGTTAGTCATTTTGTTTCATTAAGAGCTATATCTGTCATCATGACACAATGTACTAGGACTCTTGTCAAGTGAATATAAAAAAAGAAGCCCTCTAAAATAGCAAAAAATA
>VKOC01016171.1:0-10279 GCA_009364415.1 Spea multiplicata
GTATCTTGATTATTTCAACCATGCAAGATATGTCCTTTGCTTTAGATGATCCACATAAACAACCAAGTTATTAAGCATTGCCTTCACAGTTAAATAGGTTTAATTGTCATTAATAGAGTATCTGGATAGCTTTCCCTTATTATTTGCCTGTCCCAGTGATTTGGCTAGTAACCTATTTTGTGCAGCCTGCACCTTACTTAATAGACCCTTTTAATCCAAGGATTGACCCAAAACAAGTACCATGTAGCATGGAACAGCATTTCCTTCTCAATGACTCTCTGAACAGAAGACATGTGTTACGTGCATACAGCTCATTTCCACTCACAGTTGACTGAGTTGGGGAACCAGAACCTTCGAAATGATTGCTTAATTCTTTGAGTCACGTAGACTAACGTTTTATACTGCATGTTCTACATCAGAATGATGATGCTGGATCCTTCCTGATGTTATATATGTTATAATGTTCCCTGTTCTTTTCCTGCAGTTATGTCAAAGAGGAAATTCCTTCCTGAACAGAAGCGTTTTAAACAAGGATATCTTCAAGTCCTATTTGGGAGGGGTTTCTTAAAAACTGGTTTGTGATTATGGGGTTAAGACAAGAGCTGATTCATCAAGTAGAAACTATGTGACTAGACATCCTCAGGGTTCAAATTATCAAGCGTCATTGGTTTACCTTGTTTTATATGTTTCCTGGAAATGAAAAGTCATTGGAACCTAAGTTTTTTTCCCTAATAACGGAAGAGACAAAGATCTCTCCATGGATTGCTTACCGGCACGTCCCTGCGACAACAACTAATTGATACCTAACATGCAATACAATAGTATTGTTGAAGGCTGCTTTATCAAACAGCAAATTACAATTGCAGATGTGTACAAGGTCATGTTATTAGAGTTAAAATGATTAAGAGTCTCTAATCTTTACATAGATGCTGCTTCTGGGGCAGCTGGCACAAGCAGGGACACATGTATTGTGTTCCTTTAGTATAATTATGGCATTAAAACCCATTTTATGTATGCCTACGCAATATTCTGTGTATTGTCACCAGCATGGGATTCGTGTGCAATCGTTGTACAACCTCATATGTTTGGTTTTTTTTTAATATACATTTTGTTACAATTTTATTGTTTGTATTTGCCATATTTGTGGAAAAAGAAATCTGTACTTATATTATATATCTGTACTTATATATATGTAATGTGACATCCGTGCAAAGCTTAATTTGATCTGAGGAAAAAAAAATATATATATATGGTTTTTTAAGGTACAGTGTAATTTGCCTATAATCTACATACAACTAGATCAAACTACAAAGATTGTCCCTGCCTTCAGGGGGTAGGGTGGGTGTCGATATATGTTCTCACATGGCACTCAAAGAGTTAAACAGAAAGTACCATGGTGTGTGTGTGTATATATATATATATATATATATTTTACACTACACAATCAAAAGGTAGGTTTTACAAGTTTGTTGTGGAGAAACTTCTTGTGCGCGCAGGAATCTGACTTTAACCCCACGGAACACCTTTAGGATGAATTGAAACTCTGATTGAGAGCCATGCCTTCTCGTCATGCCTGACCTCACACATTCTCTTTTGGCATAAATTCCCACACACCCTCCAAATTCATTTGGTAAGTCTTCCCAGAAGAGTGGAGGCTGTTATAGCCGCAAAGCTGGGGGGGGGCTTTTACAACCCCCTATTAATGGCCATGGTTTTGGAATGGGGTGTCGATATAGGTGTGATGGTTTAATGAACACTATTTAAGTTCTGTAATTCATACACTATGTGTCTATTCGTTATTTACTTCTGTTTGGACTTTTGCGCTTGAACCAGATAAGCCTAGTTACTAGGGCCTGCTGGTCAAATGTCTATGTAATGTGTGATTGTTAATGATTCCTTTCCATGTTACATCACTGTATTTAAACAGCATTTTATTCAGTCTTATCGTTAAGGATGTTTTCATATTGATGCATTTACCTCCACTCTGAGTAGCTGACACTAGCAATAGAAAGTTAGGTCCTGAGACACATCCCAAATGCAGCCCCCGTACTTAAATGCCCCCATAATCATTCAACTATTCTGCAAATATGGCAACACCACATATGTGAGCAGAAATTCTAAACAGGAACAAAACATAATCTCTTAAACCAACCAATATAATTGAGCACGACCTTCTATAAGTCACGGAGGCCCTTAAAAATAGGACTGCATATATTGTTGAAAGCTCCCACAGTGTACAATGGCACAATTGTATGCTGTCCAATGTTTCTGATAAGGTCACTAATGGGAGTCAAAACATTGGACAAATTGATATATTTGGTTTAAGGAGTGCCCACCTCATTTCTGAGATAGTGACCCACAGATTGACAGAAGACAGAAACCATTTGGGAAAACACGTCTGGCTTTCTGTTCCAGCTTTAACCTCTTAGAATCCAGTTGCGGTGAGTAAAGCATTGACATATTTTCCATGAATTTCCTTCCTCACATTGATCTCAGCCATTTTTACTACAGCAGTACTCCATCAGCGGTGCCTGGTATATGATTTTAGCTATTTTTGTCAATCTTAAGAGCCAATAGTAGGGGAATTGCCTCATCCGTAGTGGGCAACGTGTAAAGATTCATTGAAGGAACTGCGCAGAGACAAAAAATGGACAATGCAACTAATCCCACTAGCTGGGCATTTGCATTAAAATAATAGCAATGTATTGAAAAGGTACAATACAAGGCTTTAGTAAAGAAACTTGGGTTATAAATGTTCACTAGTGGTATGACGTGCTTGGCTCAAGCCTTTGCCTACTACCTAAGTTCTAAAACTCATGACCAGCAATAGAATAGGGCTGACAGATAGTGAAAGGGAAAATAATAAAATAATTAGACAAGGATAATGCCACAGGGAAGAACATGAGAAATTAATTATGCTTAATTAATGGCACCATTCCTTTGGGATAATTGATTTTGAATACCCGGGCAATGATTTTGATCTTATCTTTGAGTTGATTATATCACATCACATGGATTTACTCTATCCATTTAGATCTATATCATAATACATTATAATCAGTGCTGCATTTAGACCCTCTTGGGGCCCTAGATATTGTGCGCACACACATACACACACACACAATAAGTCTTTTTACCACTCAGAGGGACTCCCACAGAGTGCCATCCTTTGGTTAACAGTAGCCTGCACAGTTCAATTACTGCTATTAGGCCAGCTGAGTTGTGGTAGCCAGAACCATCAGAATACCGGAAGACCCAAGGCACTTGCCTAGTATCTCTAATGAGAAACCCAACGCTGACTGCTACCGGCAATAGTTTTCCAACAGAGCATTTTGTACTTTGTGTATGACTTGGAGGACAGTATGTGACTACATGTTCTCTTGCTTGAGATCAGCAATACATTTTTTTGCATACAAATGCAATTTATTTAACAGAATAGAAAAAGTTTAAAAAAAAAAACTAGTTACGAGATTCAATATATAAACTGAAGTGAATAAAAACTGTATGATATGTATGTATAACTCATTATATGTAATACTTTAATAGCATGAGACTAAAAATGTTCTTTGTCTTCTCTATTTGACAAATTATTCACTGTGACACATTTGTGAGTAAGTGACTTTAGCGAGTTTCCAACACCTGCAATGTGAGCTTCTCTGTTTCTAAAAGACCAAAAAATGCAAGAGAAGATATGACTACTGTTGGAACATGTTTTAATTCCTTTTCTTTTGTAATAATAAATGGTATGACATTACTTTGAAACTATCAGAAACTATTTTTCCAAGTGGCCCATTCAAGCCAAACACTTCTTTGACAGACTACACACTCAATATGCACAATATAGTCCTTCCCAAGTACATTTACTTAACAGGAGCACAGAAACAGTCCAGCCATCATGTAAATTAAATCTAACACTCTGGCTACCCTAGTGGTTATATGTTGAATAGCCCGAAATTGTTAAATCAGAGCAGCCCAGAGAGAAATTGTAACTGGCAGAACCGGCAGCTGGGGATCCACAATGCAGAGCCTGAACACGAACCTGAGCCGAGGTCAAGGACAAGAGCAGGCAGGATAAAGTGGAACAAAGCCGAGGTCAAAACCCAAGAGTCACAAATAACAGCGAAACAAAGCTCAGGGTGCAAGAAAGAAACTCTTTGACAGGCAATGAAGAGTCAGCTAAGGTGTCCTCAAATAGCCCCCAGGTAGATAACCCGGCCTCCTGCTAATTGCTGGAATGTATAAAAAAAGGTATTATCTCTTTGATTCGCGGGCTGCGCAAGTGCAGTCCACCGCAGGTTTTAGTAATTCTGACGGCCATCTTTGGTGTGGCGCATGCATGCGCCCTGGTGGGTAAGGAACCCACCAGCGTGGTCGGCCATCTTGGGGATGGCTCAGCTGTGGTGGTGAGTATGAGAAACTGCTACGTTCGTTGCAGGTAACTTGGTTACAGCAATCGCCTACTTCCAAATATTCCTCGATTGCTTATTGATATCCAGTAAATTAATTTGAAATTAATAGTTTTCAGGCTGTTCAAAGCCTTGTTCAATATCTGGAATTATTTAGGTGTATCCATCAGCACCAGCCTTACATGTAAACTTTATCCTGAGCTCTTTGGTATAGTGTAGGATTAGGACCCTCTGTGGTCCCTAGGCACATACCTTTTGCCCTAATGTTAAACCACAAAACTTGCATTCCTCGCATGTGACTAAAATGGAAGTGCTAGTAGTTTTGCGAGTGTATGGCAAATGGCTACAATAGCACAGCTGGCTAATACTGCTATACAGCCATATTAACAAAGCCAAGCACCGAGAGACCCCCAGAGCTGCAGGGACCCTAGACACGTGCCTAGTGTACCTGGTAGATAATCTGGCATTGAGGGGAGTCACAGCATATGTATAGAATGCTGTCACTGGCACCATGGTCAGTAAATGCTTTGGTACACAGTACTTCCGGTCCTCTAAAGATGTTATAAAATGTTTTGTCGCAAACGTTAACTTCATGGCCTGATTGTGACTACAACATAATACATTTAGACTAATCTGCTCCCCTTTCTTGGTCACCATGACAGTTACAAGGCAAGCACATTTGTTTAAAATATATTCTAAGCATAATTGTAAGCAATAACTTGAAACCTGATAAAAGATTTATAAAAATATTGAAGAGGAATTTAATATATTTCAACATAATTAAATGAGGTAATCATTATCGATCGCTTGTGTTGAAATATAACGTTCTGGTTTTATGTTTTCCATACTTACATTTTCCATTTCTGGTTACAGCAGTAAACTTGGACAAGCTGGACTAAATTCCAACTTGCAAATTCAATATTGCCAATTCAGAGTTGCGCTTGCAGAAATTAACTTGCCTACACTTATTTGCAGAAGAGTTGAATTAAAGCAAGATGAAAAAAATAAACAACCTGTGGACTCTAACCCAAGTCGTCAGTGTGAGCAAGAAAGCAGCAAATTTCAACTCACTTCTTAAGGGGATGACATAGTAACATGGTAATTTTGGTTAAAAAAGACACATGTTCATCAAGTTCAACCTTGCTGCTGATAGTGGAGAAGCCAAAAACAACACATAAAGGTAATTCCCAACTGTGACTCAAAAGGGGATAAAAATTATACTTTTCCTACTGCAAAGAATCACTTTTGCTGCTTTAAGCGAACATTAATTTTCTCACAATGGATGACCTCTTGTTCTTCATAGAGTCCTATTAATGAACAAGTGAACAGAGAACACTATGTATTACCCCCATATGTATTTGTATAACAATATCATATCCTCTATAAAACACCTTTTCTTTTAGCGCAAATGCAACTTTTCTAGCCTTTCTAAAAAGCCCAACTCTGCACTTTCTCAAGTGATTTTTAAGAACAGGCATCCATAATTGCATTGTACATTCAAGGTGGGGGTCTTACAATTGACTTAGACAGAGGCAAAATGTACTTTCCTCCTATGAGTTAATACCCTCTTGCAGCAGCTGACTGACATTGAGCACTGTGTATTGCTTACAATATTTCCCAAGCCCTTCTTATTAAAGATTCTGCTAATGCAACCATAATTAAGTTTTGATTTATACATTTATTTTGGAATTTAGCCAATTCCCTTTGCACAGAAAAACATGTAGCTCAGCAATACATTAAAAAATACAAACACATTTATTTATTATATACACATCGGGGGGTACATCCAGGGCATATAAGGCATATTGTCCTCTTAATTCAAGATCCCTTAGTAATGATTGCCTTGTAATCCTCCTGCCATGTTCTATGCAGATGTAATGATTGACATGGAGTGTCATCTGGCATTGAGCATTCTTTACTGACCACAACTCCAAATAATAAAAACATGGTACTTTACAAATATATTGTGTGCTGGTTGATACGCCTCCTTATTTTGCAGTTGTTGTGACCTTTGTTTATCTGTAGATGATTAAGGTCATCATGTTAACTTGAAGCAAGCAAGTTGTGTAAAATAGTAACAAGTCTCATAACTAAAACCCAAAACATGGAACAGACACGTAAGACTTTTTAGGGGTTATCAATAGACATTAAAATAGCGGAAACACAAGACAAAACTGCAATATATTTTGGAATTACAGATTAGGTTCCTGTTCAGAGGTTAATTTGAGGAACATGCTGGCTACGTATCTGCACATAACCTCAGAAGAACACTTAGGAACCATTAATCTGACATCACCTTTATTGTTAAATGGGAAATTATGAGACATAGGGCTCAATGCTTATAAGGGTGTGGGTAATGTCTGCAGGAAACTGGAGGATCTTCCAAAAAAGAGACATGAACTCCTAGCACATTTAATGTCTGGTGATAAGATATGAAGAGGAAAACATTGAGCATATTGGTACATTGTATTCATAGGTCAGAATAAAACATTATTATAACCGTTTAGAATAACAAACACATTCTTTTTACATCATTATATTTGAAATCATGAAAGCCATTTACGGTAATATCTGTGTAAAGGACACAAATGTCACTTTAGTAAAAAAAAAAAAAAATAACAATAAAAAATATATCAATATTAACCTTTATTTGTATAGTCACAACAATACATGGAAATAATCCAGATGTGTAATTATTGAATGATAGTCCTTCTCTAGCTTATGTTCTAAGAGCATAATCAGGCAAAGTAAATAGAAATATCAATAAAAAGAATATGTGAAAGCTAAGAGAAAGTATAACACATTGGTGTTTGAGACTCAGAGAGCAGGGTTATGGTATAACATGGTGCATGGTATAACAGCCATACTTAATTATAAATTTAATTATAATGGGTTATGGCCACCCACTGTCACTGCTAGCGTGAACCGAATGGTGGAATTGGCAACTATAGTAGAAAAATGTTCATAATCCAGACATAGAGGAGGTGTTTGAGTCTAGTTCAGGGATCCCCAAACTCGGCCCTCCAGCTGCTGCAGGACTGCATCTCCCATACTCCTCAGCCAGCCCCTTAGCTGAAGGAGCATTATGGGAGATGTAGTCCTGCAGCAGCTGGAAGGCCGAGTTTGGGGATCCCTGGTCTAGTTGGTTTGTGACCAAAAGTGTTTTATATTTTCAGGCCTTTTGTTCCAAACACAGACACCTTAGGGGAGAGATCATGGACTCATTTCAGTGATCCATCTAATATTGCAATTGCATGTTAAAAATCACTAGTGAGAAATTAAACTCCTAGCAAATAAAGACAAAATTATTGCTAATTACTCAAATGTGTTAGGTATACATATCTCATAAGTATGTGCCTTCTGCTTCCTGATAAAATCAGTAAGTCTTTTCATTAATATTAGTACACACAACTGCCACAACATAAGCTCATTACAACCAATCGGCTACACAAGTACTGTGAGTACTTTTGTGGATGCTGATGTTCGTTCATCTCTGCGTCGAGATGTTATTTGTATTCTGTTTGCAGATAATATGAGCGAATAGGTACAGTTATGTTCTAAAGCAAAAACAACTGCCTTTATGTGTCAAATATTGGGGTGAAAGGGAAAATATATGATTGGTTAAGAAGCTATTCCTTTTGAAGTGACTGTCAAGGTGATGTGGTAAAAATGGTCTAATTTGATGTCATATAATTTAGCATATGGGCTTTGGCTTCTTTTCTATGCTTCTATGTGTTAGCATTGAAAGGGTTAAATAATCACTGCTGCACAGTTTTGACCTCTCTCCATGCCCACCGGACAAGTGTTATATTACAAATAAGTAAAAGTGAATGTCTTACAATGTGCTGAAGGTATTACAAGTACCCTTGGACTATTTAACCCTTTGGGTGGCAACTACATATATATGAGATCCATGTTTGGCATGTTTAGTGGAGGTACGTTTGGATCTGTGATGCTTGTGGGGATCCAATTGCTAAATAATTGTTTCTTTAGGTAGCCACAAATCAGAAGCCTCTCCTACAGAAATTAATGATCCTATCTTTGTGAACAAGAATCAGTGGATGGGACGGGCAGCTTAGTGGAGCTGTTGGTTTCCATCTACAGCTAAATTAGCTTATCAGTATGCACGCAGTAAAAAAATCATCTGATCCGGATGAATAATAATGAAAAAGGGTAGGCAAGCAGGAATTAGTGGGAGAGGTGATATCTATACTGCTAGTAATTCTGCGCCTACAGGAAACATAGCAAATGTCATGTTAATCATTGACTCTGGCCTTAGTTACACTAGAAACGCATCTTGTAGCAAAGAAGTGTGCCATTGTATTTGTGCATCGCCGTGAAATACCGAATCCGAGATAATTCTAAATTTGAGATATATATATATTATAGAAACAAGATATTCCCAGTTAAAACTGACCTTCTACTTTCAGTTTTGTCATTGTCTGAAGGCAAGCTCCCATTTAATTGGACATTAGGTCTTCTGATTTTCAGATTTTGTCTGTCAAATATGTACTCCTTTTTGTACCAGTCTACACATCTTATCGCCTGCTTTCTTCTTCACTCAGCGATATGCAACAGCCGGTGAACGGTGGCCCCAGATTTCTCCACCTGAAAATGAGTGGCTACCTGTGCATGGCATAACATAGCCATGCTGGCAACATGTCTCATGTCTACTGTTAAAGCTTTCCTGCAGACCTTCCTTGGGCACAAAATGTGATGTTCGCTTTCTGAATGGCTTGTGATACATTGTAAATCAAAGACTGTCTAGCAGACATCCTGATAGAACCGTGTGGGTTTTGCAATCTTCCACATATTAATCCGTTTATAAATTTCTAAGTTTTGCAAAAACATCATTGCCAGTAAGAGCAGATGTTGGAATTACCGCTCTTTCGCTCAACGGTAAATTACAAACTGATGGTAATTAAAGAAGTTGCAAGCAGAAACATGTTTTAATTATTACGAGAAACTTTTTTTTTCAGTTATCGACATGCCTTTGGATTAGTGTTTCTTGGTGTAGGTGTATTAGTTTCACTGATAGACCAGACAACAGAAAAACGTATTTCATTTGTTCAGACAAAGCAGAAGTATTAACTCAAAATTATAAATACAATAAAGTATACATTTATCAGTTATACTAACATTTGGTTCCATGAATGAAGAACAAGTAACTGCTGGTGGGTTCCCATATAGCTGATTGCATACACTTTAGAATATTCCCTAGCTGGATAAATAAATAAATACATTTGTTTTGATCTCTTTCTGTAAAAATATGCAGATTTTTTGGGAAGACTGATATCTGTGTTTAATCACCAGTTTGTGAGCAAAGGAGCAGCTGTTGGTCTTTAGGAATGGTTGGACTCCAGACACCTACTCCATAATCTGGCGCAAATGACAGCCAAACGCTGTCTGGAGAAAGAAGAAAGTAACTCCAAGACTCGGGTAAGGAGGGCTTCACCTGGAGACTCTTGGTAAAACCTGTAGAGTTTACACCTTGCTGACATTGAGTGACCTTGTCAGTGTTTTATGTCATTACTTTGAGCGTCACCATATTTCCATGATTCTGGCAGTTTGTGTTTTAGCTGTGGTAGGTAGGTGTTGAAAACCTAGCCCATTCTTACTTCTCTGTATTGTATTAGTATATAGTGTCCAGCGAATACACTTTGGTAATTGGAAATTGGAAAAAAATTTTCAGAAATCATTGTATTTAATGCAGACAAGAAAATTTGGACATAGCATTGCAACAAAAAAACCCACAAGAAAATATTTGCATTGGTATACCGGTAATTAAATATTTTCCCTTTTTAAAAAAAATATACTTCATAGTCCATGTATTGTCCGTGCCATCTGGAAATTGCATATATATAATATATATA
>VKOC01016172.1:0-14196 GCA_009364415.1 Spea multiplicata
CCTCCCTACCCCCTTTGTAGGTCACTTACCGTCCACTCCTGTGGTGGGGGCGCGAGGCCTCTGTCTCGCTGCGCATGGCTTCATTGCTGAGCGCCGGCATATGACGTCATGCCGGCGCTCATCGTGAAGCGCCAGCACCCGAGACAAATGCCTCACGCTCCCAACACTGCACTCTGGCCAGCGCTGAGGCAGGCCGCAGCGGCGGGGAGCAGAGGAGTCCTGGAGTTCTGTCAGTCAGGGGGGCCCAAGAGGTGCCAACCGCTCGGCACCCCTTGGGCCACCCTGACTGTCAAAATTCCAGGTCGCAGTCGCGACCCCTGCCACCCCGGTAGTTCCGCCACTGTCCGCTGGTCTGATGATTGTATTGAAGTTAATTACCACGGAAGGGGCAAATGCATATGGGGGCTATTCCAATCCCTCATGCACTGCAAAGAAGATACCTTCCTTGCTGCCATGAGAGTGACTGCAGTGTTAATTCCTTCAATAATACAATTGTATCAGTCTTTGTCTTCAGTCCATGCTTTGCTCATATGGAGCGCCAGTATTGAAAGACTAAAAAATGTATTAAACAGCAATGACCTGAATGTTACAGATGCTTTCATGTCAGTTGCTGTCAGACTCTGCAGCCGTTTCACTCCTGACTGATAGACGTGATCTGGAATTATGACAGCTGTCACACAGAGATGGTTCATCCGATTAATTACATGCTTTTCATTTTGCAATTGTATTTTGTTGTGAATATTGGACAGGCTGGACCATATTTTTTCTCAGTGAAATACTGCATTGATGAAATGGCCCACCGCAAAAAAAAACCTTGTATGCCGTTTTAAATAAGGTAAAAGACAATTAGGAAGGTGGTTTTCTTTCCAACAGTAATATAACAGATGATTGTTTGTTTGTAGAAATGAGGTAGTTCATAATTGCCAAATATTGGAAAAGTAGCAAAGGGGCAAATAGAAGTGCGAATAACAATAAATAAATATTCAAAGTGCAAAATAAAAACATATTTTGGCTCTGGAGTAGCCCTCAAAAGCAGGTGCAGGGGAAAAGCAAAATGCTGGCATACTTGTAAAAATGTATCCTAAATTAACTGTATAGTTTATGCAAGTTAACATTTTTTTTTCTTCCTACTCTAACCTATACTGTGTGGATTGTTGTCTCCTATATGTTTCAAATATTCCAAATTAGTTTTTTTTGTTTAGACCTTGCAAAGAGCCTGGCACATGATATTTATTTGCATAGGGCTTGTGATGTTGCAGGAAATGTTTTTTTTACATGGCTTCAGGAAAAGCTACACAGGTGCCTCGTTAATGGCGTCCAGAGAAGGCTCCACATTGCTTGAGAGTCTCCTTTGGATTAAAATGCTTAGCATCTCCTTAATAAGCCATATAGCCATGAACAATGAGAGACAGAACAACAACAAAAACATCCAGAGTAACGCATTTCAAATAAGCTATACATTGATTTGCATTTGTGTGTGTGTGTGTGTGTGTGTGTATGTATATATATGTATATTGTGAGACTTGGGGGATGAAGAAGTTCTCTGAGCTTCCAGGGCAAGGAGAGGCCCTGAAGAAGACCATCCCTGAGTCAAGCGAGGCAATACCTGCCTGGACCTTTTGTGTGCTGTCTGGGGAGGTTTTTCCAGAGCTTGGCTTAGCTGGGTCTGGCTGGGAGGTTGAGGTAGTGGGTGATTAGACTGGTCAGTCTGGTCAAGCATCGTTTAGTTTGAGAGGGATCCAGTTGGGAGCTAGTTTTTTTCTTGTTATGATATAGGTTTGGTATTTGTACAGTTAAAAATAAAGCACTGTTTTTGCTACTAGCTGGTGTTCCTGACTCTGATTACCCTGTGCTTAGGACTGTGCTGAAGACCCCAACTGTGGTATTTATGGCCTTGTGCTACAGGATTTGTAACAATATAGCATGATGGACTCCCCAATATTTATACCTTAGGTGTTTATAGTAGTTGCAATTTGAGTATGCACTTTTTTTTTTGCTTTTCTATGCTGGAATATATAATGTTTGAACTACTGTATTCTTATAGTCCTCTTTTTGGTGTATATTTGTCTAAGCATCACTGTTTATTGTATTTTTTTTTTTTTTTTTTTTTTAATTTTTTTTTAAATCAGACTTTGAAAATGCTACGCAATTCTGATTTGAAGCCATATATTATATTTATTGCACCACCTTCCCAAGAGAGACTTCGTGCTTTACTGGCCAAGGAAGGTAGAAATCCAAAGGTATGTTGTATGATTATCACTAAATTGAAGACAAAAATTACGCTACCTGCTGAACACTGCACACTTTGTTTTTATTGTAGTCAAATTTAGTTTACATCTGTGTATGGAAAAGCTGTTCCACTTTCTCACCAGGTGGAATCTACCATATTTGCTTGAATGTAAGACAGGTTTTTTTCTCAGAAAAATACCCCTTATCTTAAATTCATCAGCTGCTGAATGTATGTGCAATGCGTGCAGACAATCTCCGCTGCTGCTGGCACTTCGGCTGGGCTTCTATGACAGAGCGCCGGCGTGATACGACCTTCATCATAGAAGCCCCAACGGAAGTACCGGCCAGCAGCAGCAGACATCTGCACGTATCAGACAGATGTTCACTGGCTGCGCAATGCTGCGGTCAACCTCCACTGCTACCTGACACCTCTTCCATGGCTTATATGATACGCGCAGACATCCACCAACTGCCCCCACTAGACACCAAGCAGTCTGGAGCACAGGGCAAGTCTACTGATGCATTGGGGGGCAGAATGGCATATAGGGGGAATAAGGCATATCAGGGAGGCAGAGTGGGGAGGGCATATCTGGAGGGTGGAGTGACATATAGGGGGATATAAGGAGTATCTAAGGGGCACACCAGCAAGCCTTGGGGCAGATGTGCATAACCGAGGGGCAGGTTGGCAAATGACATTTTTTTAAAAAAAGCACTTTTCTCAATCATAATTTTTATTAAATATGAAAAAAATAGTTTACATGAATTAAAATTTACTAGTAAAACTTTTTCCTTTAGGGTAGTCATATATTAAGGATTTTTCTTTTTTTCTAAATCTTATAATTGGGGTCAAACAAATACGGTAACTATTCAGACATACAGATATATATATTGCAAAGTAATATTAAGCAAGGATTACAAAACATTGTTAGGGAGCAATAACTTTATTTAACCCCCTTTAATAATGTTTTCTTTTTTTGTACCCCTTGAGACCGAGGCAGTTTTCTTCTCTCCCCTTTAGTGTACCCACACATGTTGTATATTGTGTATATGGGCTTTCCGAAGATACCATTTGTTTGATCTTCTCTAATTTTATGTAAGAAAAATAAAAATAATAATAATGAAAAACCTGGCTGAGTATATTCTACTGTTTATCCTAAGACAAGAAACTAGAAATACCTAATGTTTGATTTTGCTATTTATTCTTTTACAAGTTTTGGGGCCAAAGTAGGGTTGCAAGTAGGGTTTTGCTCTATAAAAAAAACCAAAACATTTTTAACAAATCTGGTAATCCTGTCCCTGTGTCCTATTCGGGATGTCTTTGCAGCCAATTTAATTTACCCCCATCAAATTTTATATGTTTGAAAACTAGACACCCAAAGGTATTTCCATACACAAAGTCTACCGCAAAGTATATTTTTTTGTACTTAAGGTAAAAATTTAGAGGTCCTTGTATATGTCACTGTCAAACACCCCAGTATGTGTTTGTCGTGTTGTTTGGGAGATAAAGTGCCACATTTGGGAAGTACACATTTTTAAACTTGGAACTTTGACATCTGGTACATGTATAGTTCATATTTGGATTCTCCTTACTAATTTTAGCACTTGCTCATAAAAATTCACTACTTTTGGACGATTTTTTTACATTTTGTTGGAACTTGATCCTTGATGTTACAATCATTATTTTTAAATGTTACCAATTTTTGTATTTTTTTTTTACTTTTTACTACTCACATTGTAACTAGAAAGCTCCTTTGACTTGAGTTGTTGAATGCACTACCTGTATTCCAACCTGTAGAGTTCTCAGGGGGTTCTGGAGAGACTCTCTCAAAGGGTTTTTATTGACAAAATCTCTTGCAGTGGCAATCAGGCAATAATGCCTATAGCACTAAATATAAACATCAATGGGCAGGATCCCAATGAACATTAGTAAGGAAGACCACCTGTATAAAAGTTTGAACTATTCCCTGTTTATTGTGGGGGCTACCAAGTTGCTCACAACAATAAAACTACATCTTTAACATTTTTGTGAAAGAAATCAAAAAATAATTGAGATAAAAAGTAATAGTAAATCATATTTTATATTCAAGCTGCATCTTACTCTGGTAATCAGAACAGTTTAGGAAAAGTACTTTGTGTTCTTTGTGTTATGCTTTACATATCTATGTAGCATATTTTTTGATTGATTTGGCCTTCCATAGCGTTTCTTAAATTTGCTTAAAATTCTGCCCATTACCAGTCTTAAATTTGATATAATTATTGCGCGGAATGTCTTTTATTTTTTTTTTTTTATTTTTTATTGTGCAGCCAGAAGAACTCAGAGAAATAATTGAAAAAGCAAGAGAAATGGAGCAAAACAATGGTCACTATTTCGATACTGCAATTGTGAATACAGACTTAGACAAGGCTTATCATGAACTTCTTCGACTAATCAATAAGCTGGACACTGAGCCTCAATGGGTTCCGTCTTCGTGGCTGCGATAAAGATGGCCAATTTCTTATGATCATGGGGCTTTGCGATCTATATACTTAGATTTGAGCACTGGAACGCAGTTAATGTCGAAAGTATTAATTTTGCATTAAATGTAGTAGTATATGACTGGATCAGTTATCCTAAGCTTTGTCTTGCGGAGCCTTTGGAGATTCTGCGATCTGATGCCATGAAATATTATACATGAATGTTAGGCCGAGAACAGTTATGCGTTGTGATATCCTCTCCTTAAAGATTCCAGTATATGATTAAAGTTGAATGTGACATTTGGTAGTATGGTTCAAGAGACATGTCATTGTCATAATAACTCCCCATTTTATATTCACTAATCCAGTGTTGATTGGCACATTAAATCAGTGTATCTCTGAAATTAATGTGCTTCTTGTAGATCCTTATAGTCTAGTTTGTGTAAAGAAAAAAAAAAACATGCCAGCACATGTGTGTTATTGTGGATCTGAAATTGTTCTGCATGTGTATAAATATAGAATTAACAAAGATTGGGAATTTCTTTGGCTGGATGCAAAGATACAGTATATATTGTAATGTAGTAATATACCTGGCAGCATCTTGCTGTATTTGTAGTATGTGTTTTTTTATTGGGACTTAAACATTCCAGTTTAAGGAAGCAGTGATGTCAACTATTTTAATTTTTTAAAATCAGAAAAGAATCTCCACCTTGGAAATTGGAATTGTGCAGTTGTATAGATTTTTAACTAAAGTGTGAAATTGATCAGTTCAAACCTACTGATGCGTCTGAATTATTAATAGTGTTTGTTTCTGCAACTAAACTCTTAAACATTTATCAAAGGATATTGATGCAAAACATAAATGTTTAAATATAACATTTTATATAGTGTGTAATGGATTCTTTTTTTTACTAATTGCAGTTGGTACTGAGGTGGTCCAATAATAGATTTGCTATTTTACATCTTCCTCTGAAAAGTATCATCTAGTCATTTTAAGTCCTGATTCAACCATAAAAAGTCAACCCCTGTCACCTGTTAATGTTCTACCAAAGATGATGGAACTATATCCTTTTATAAAAAGGCAAGTGAAAATGATGGTGTAATACGCTTAATCAATTTTGTTCTCAAGCATCCTGAATTTTACTGAAATATCTACCAGAGGACGAGTAAATATTTTCTGGAATATTTATCAGTTGTAT
The DNA here is from genome assembly GCA_009364415.1 of Spea multiplicata. Taxonomy (NCBI): domain Eukaryota; kingdom Metazoa; phylum Chordata; class Amphibia; order Anura; family Pelobatidae; genus Spea; species Spea multiplicata. The sequence goes on from VKOC01016172.1 coordinate 5,883, forward strand.
GTTCTTCCACATCAAACGTATCCAGCTGCGTCTTTAAGAACGGTAAACCAACACATTTTGGACAGTTTGGTGTGGAAGAACTTGATTGACCCACACAGAGCCCTGACTTCAACCCCAACGCCCTCATTCGGGATGAACTGGAACGGAGATCGCGAGACAGACCTTGTCAACATCAGTGCCTGACCTCACAAGTGCTGTACGGGGTGAATGGGCAGAAACAGAGACAAAGGCAATTGTTACCTTTATTGATATAACGTGAGCAGGCCTACAATCTAGAGATAAGTATTACCTTTGCCATCTCACATATTTGCTTGTGATTCATTTTATCACATACACAGACATGTGGGGTATTGGCTTTAGAGTCATGGATACTGAGCAATTGTGGGACCATTATTTGTGACTTGGCACTCCATCAGTAAATTGTGGATACATTTTTTAGTACACCAGTTTCAAAAAGGTCACAACTTGACTAGTACACCTTAATCTGTGAAATTATGACGTTTTTATCTTTACGTGCAAAACCTTGTCCGCAATTTACTCAAGGATATTTCTATTTTTATTACTACGTGTAACTTGGTGTATGTTGATAAAAATTTAGTTTTTCTTTTTTTTTTTGTTATTATTTTGACACACAAACAGTTCTTGGTCCCAGGTTAGCTTTGTCTCTTATGAGAATGTGATTTTTTTTTTTCCCCCAACACATGGATCTGGAATAAATACTATCCTATATTACACAACGTTGTATTGTTTTATAATTTTTTTTATATATATATATTCCCTTATAGTTGATGCAGAGTAGCTTAGATGCCCTCCTATTCATTAAACTGCTAGACCATGTCTCCAGTCCTTAAGGGTATGTGAACTAATAAAACCTCTGCTTTAGCTGCTTCCTATAGCAACAAAGAAGACAATTTCCTACGCATCCAAATTCCAAAAAGTTGTAATCTTACCATACTCCTATGAAGGTTTTGAGTATTGAGATGTTTTTACAGAACATATGGGCTCTTTATTCAAAGATCAATCCCAGTAAACTTATTGTTATTGCCTTGCCAAGTGTATCCTGCAGAGTTGAGTAAGAAATTGGACGTTGAAGAAACCTTCCTTGGATTAACCATTCATTATGTACGGTCATATTAATCATCCTTGCAGGAAAATTCCACGGAGGATGGTGTTTTGTTAGGTAAATGAATTATTTAGCGCAAACTCCCAATTTAGTTATATACGCTTTAATACCTTGTTGTATTAAAATTGTAATGAGTAGACCGACACGTCGGGGAGAACTTTTCACGTAGCGCATTTTTTTTTTAACACATGGAGTATGTAGGCGTTTTATCAGCAAAAATTCGACACATTTGTTGTCAGTGAAGTTTATATATTAATGATGTCCTCCCCTACATGTCATGTTTCTTAAAACAAAGTATAATTATTTTTCTATACAAAATATATTGAAACGTTTTGCTAATATCTTTGCGCTTATTTTTAGAGTAATATATTTTAGTACTTCACATTTTTGGTAACTCCCTGTAAGTGGAAACCATTTCCTGGTAATCCATAGTACTATGTATTTGTTGAACTTTTTGTAGTAGTTTTAAAATGGTGGGTTTTAACGTGGTCAAATGATAGTGAAAGTACATGTTAACCTTTCTCCATACGGACTTGGAAAAGCTAAAGCCTATTGTGGGTTTAACTCTAATTAATAATTTTATATCCATCAATTACCTGCACTGTGTATGGATGAGATGTCACAAACTGCACACTTATGTAAAACATGCAAAATTATATTTTAGATTTTAAATAAAATTTTGTTGTGAAATCTGTGTTCTTTCATATGTTCATAGATTAATGAATTGTTTCTGTAAATTGAAGTTTATTGAGGGGTTTTGCAACATATACAAGGCAGTTAAATACAAATAAAAAACACATATAATATGGGTCAATTAGGGCACACATTAAAAAACATTATATATGTGTATCGGTAGCTAATATATTCCTCTGTTGTCCTTTGAAGGATTGTTCAGCAGGATGCACTGGGTAAAATAAAATAAAAATCACAGGAAAGAAAGGAAGGAAAAGAGGAGAGAAGGCACCCACCAAGGAGACCCTGGACCTCGGAGTGCAGTATTTCACGGGAGGCTATAGGTTGTGCCCAGTTAAACCAGGTAGATGTATAAACAATTAATTTATTTTAGGTCTTAACCAACTCTCAAAGCTCCCTAATGTTCATAAATAGTTTAAATTAGCGTAATGTTGTTAATTTCTTTCATTTATATTGATCTACGGGGAAATGTAGAACTGGATTTAAAATTATAAATATTTCATAGGATTGCATTATAAATGATGGGATATATAACGGGATTATAGCGGGGCTACAAGGATGGGTAGCCGCTCCAGTTCTCAGAGTAAAAGTGCCCCTAGAGGGGGAAAAAACAAGGGTTCGTACAACCAGTCACGACACACATAAGTTATTGGGACTGGGCATGGTTTAGACAAACACTGGAAATTTTTTAACAGACAACACTCAACGATGGTGAATACACGTGAAGTGAAGGGATAAAATATACAAAAACATTCACCCAATGATATTCATAAAACATTCTAAAACTGCACTCATTTACATTACAAGGGAAAATTTGAATATGTCTCTGCAAATCAACAAATAATCAGCATAACCAAAAGTGATTTTAACCCCTTCAGTCCCAGGGTTTTTTTGGTACTTTTGGTCCCGGAGCAATTTTGCCATTTTTGTGCTATTTCAGTTCAGTGATTACGGTATTCTCCTTTCCTGCTAATGGTTTACCCATGTAAACTATATATTTTTTTCAAACAGAGAGCGGCTTTCTTTTGATACCATAGTTAGATAATGAAATGAAAATTTAGGATGAGAAATTTAATAAAAAATAGCGAAAATTAGAAAACAAAAATCCTCACACTTTCCCAGCACTTATAGGGAACATATTATAAAGTGTACATTATTCTTTACAAAGGCATAGAATTTTTACATTAGGTATGATGGAATTGCAACTCTATTTTTAAACAAATAAGACCAAAAATACCTACAAAAGTATATATTTCTGTAAAGCAGACATGTATCGTATGAGGTCTATTTGGGCACGCTTCATGCAGCTATTTGGCCACCAATCACTGTCTAAGGTGGCCGCAGAAATTATTTCCTGCTCTTTTTGATGTCAGCAGTGATGCGATCTGGAAGGGAATGCCTTAAAAATAGTAACAGTTTTTCGGTCTTTGAGCCTGCAGCTGTTACAGGAGATCGAGAAGCAGAAAGCGAGCAATGCTGGTTTTTGCTTGCAGAGGGGAGTCCAGGCTGTCAAATGACAGCCTGATCTCCTGTGTAGCGGCAGGGATGTGTCCCTGCTGCTGCAAGAAGGACAGGACATACCAGTACATCCATAGGGGTTCGTTGAGATGCGTTTTATAGATGTACCGGTACGTCCATAGGGCAGAGGCGTACCTAGAGTATTTGGCACATGGGGCGGATCCTGTATGTGGGGCACACACACACACACACACACACACACACTTTAAAATTACATAGCTTCTATCAGTAAGCAAACATTGACAGGAGTACACCTATCGCTATATATTTAGGCAGACATTGACGGTAGTGGAGCAAAACTGCTATCGTTATATACTGGAGCAGACATTGACAGGGGTACAGCGTAACTGCTATCATTATATACTGAGGCAAACGTTGACGGTGGTACAGCATAACTGTTATTATATACTGTGGCAGGCACTGACAATGGTACAACGTAATCCCTATCACTATACATTGAGCCAGACATTGATGTGGTGTAGGCCTACCACCTAATTGTCTGGCTTAGTATAAAGCAACGATGCACCGAAATGAAAATTCTAGGAATGCACCGATATATTGATGGCCGAAACGGACCGCCAGTGCTCTGCCTTTCCCACCTGAACTTCTGTAACCTTAATACCTTGTGTATTATTATCTGCCGAAAGTAGTAGTATCTGCAAAATGCCGAAACAAAAAACCCTATAGAAAATAGCAATGACACTCCTAACAGCAGTCACGCTCCTATCATGCCCAGACAGCCACAGTAGCAATACACATAGCTTTGCGTGTTATACAAAGAGAACGGGCAGCCTTATCACTTCTGTGCTATACGGAGGTAGCACACATTGATCTATATGTAATACACAGACATAAGGTTACAGAAGTTCAGGTGGGAAAGGCAGAGCACTGGCGGTCCGACTCGGAGGAGGAAGAGAAGATTATAAGGTGAGAGGGTGGCATCTACGTCTTGTGGGAGTTAATGGGGGGGTCACAAATAGTGTTGGCCCAGGCTCTTATAAAGAATTCCATTCAGGGTGGGAAGAACGTGCTTCGAATGAAATATGTGTATAGGGCCAGACACCCCATACCCACCCAGAAGGACACCTAACACCCCCAGGGTTATCCCACTGACTCATAGCCCCGTCAGCCCTTACTATCTACCTTTAAATGGTGCAGGAAGAGGGTGTGCATCCAGTGGCCATGGCACCCCTCCTAATATTACACATCTGAGGAAGAAGCCGTGCCCTGCCTGGATTCCCACTTCTCAGGGAAGAAGACGGGAAATGGCTTTACCCGACGCAGTTTCCTGAATTGGTCACAATGCGGGAGGGAGTGGACACCTCAGCACCGGGGTGGAATCAGCCTTGTCACCTTCAGAACCAGTTTTGCCGTCTCCGTTACCAACGTTGTCGGGAAGAAAATCTATGAATACACCTCCGGTCACATAAAAAGCACACTGTACTTTAGGTGTCTATTGAACTCTCGCCCACTACTCTATTACCTTTCTTTCCTACACGCCCTGTAGAATCATGCTTCCGTCCTGGCATTTGTCCAATGCCACAGACTGTAAGCTCTTGGGATTAGGGGCATTCTGCTATTCTGTTCCAAAAATATGTAACATCACCACAGACCTTGGTGACAGATAGGAACCTGATATAGTGCGAGACTGCAGCCTCTATACTACAGCATCTCAGAAGGCAGCAGAAGCCTTTTCCGCTTTACTGCACTATGGCTTTCTTAAGCGGATTGTAGTGGGAATTCACCCTACGCGTGCCCCGGTGACATCATGGTGTCACTATGATCACTTTATTAATGTTGCCACGTTTTGCCTTACCTGTAGTTTAAGGCGTGATTAAGAAGAGCCCAGGGAATTCTATTGCGCATGAAACCTCTAATTTAGAATGATTCTGGGATATTTTTACCCTTACATTACAGGGAAATAATAAAAAATAAGCGTCTCCAGGCATAGTCTACCCTTAGTCATTCCTCATACGTTCCAGATGCGCTGTATATTTCTAGGGTAGTTGGCATGCGTGACGCTCGACCAGCGGGGTGTATGTAACATAATGCAGCATCTTCTGTTTGACCGATGAAACTGGCGGTTGTGAAACTTTATTGCCCCTGTGATCGCCTAAGATTATGGATCCAACAGAAGGACTTCCTGAAAGAATCCTTTTGTTATTCGGCTGCAGAGTTTTGACATACGGGGGGGCGGATTACACGCAGCGATGTTACTCTGCCCTAACGCCAGTATTTACACAATTGCTTTTAAATAGCGACAGGATACTTCAAGTAAGCCAATTAGTATTTTCGTACTCCTTCCACCAGCTGCGGACTGCAACCCCCATCATATCAGCCAACCGTTGTCCGGCTAATAAATCAGATGTCGGCCTTTGTACTTGTATTGCCTCCCTGGCACTCTTGGAGTGTAAGCTTCTAGGTTTTGTCCCCGCTTTGTTCACTCTTCTTTTGAATATTACTATTACCCCACTCTGCAGGTAATGATACAGCTGGGGACATGTATCCAAGGAGGGGCAGGAAGCTCCATGTCCTGATTTACCCCACTGTCAGCGTACCGAGCGGCCTCAAGTCTGTAGTCAGGGCCCGACTGGGAATGAAAACTGCCCTGGAAATAAATGAATACCAGCCCCATATTTCATGGCGCCATTTTGGGGCACTGCACATGGCGCGTTTGTGTTAGAGTGACTGTAGTGCAACATTTTAGAGTGGGTTCTTATGAGGAGCAAACAGGCATCATGTATCCATGGTGAGGTAGTGTGTCCATCTGCCTGTTGGCCTAAAGGCATGATGTCTTAAGAGTGCACCATATCTGCTTAAAATCCCTGCGTCTCGTGTGTCGTATAAATATCTAGTGGCATCATTGCTTTGTGTATACCTATCCTATTAGAGCGGCTGAACGTATTGTTTTGGAGTGGATGCATATAAGTTTATGTGAATCAGGAGAAAGCAGGCTCATATATCAGAAGCAGCATCTGTCTACTTGGTGTCATAGCGGTAAGGTAACCTGTGTATCTTACAAAGTACTGCTGGTTCTAGTCTTACCGGCTCTCCTATGATGTTGACGTGTAAGTATATATGTGTTTGTATACATCTCTATAGTGTTAGATTGGCTGTATGTAATGTTTTAGAGTGAGTCAGGAGAAAGCAGAGTCATATATCCACCCCGAGAAAGCACCACCGACTGCCTGTTGGTGTAAAGGTAAAGTAACCTGGATACCATACCAAGGATCGCTGCTTTCAATCCCAAAGTCTCCTCTGTGGTGTTAATGCATATAAAGTGTATATATTGTTTTAGAGTAGGGGCGTATATATAAGTATATGTGAGTCGGGAGAAAGCAGGGTCATGTATCCACGGCGAGAAAGCAGAACCGACTGCCTGGTGGTGTAAAGGTAAAGTAACCTTTGTGCTGTACTAAGGATCGATGGTTTGAATCTTGATGGCTCATCTTTTGTGTTAATGCACCTAGAGTGTGTATATATATATATATTGTTTTCGAGTAGGGGCGTATATATAATTATATGTGAGTCAGGAGAAAGCAGGGTCATATATCCACACCGAGAGGCTCACATTGATGTGAAGACCACAGATGGCTACCTACTTTGCCTATTCTGTGTTGATTCACCAAAATGCGTAACAACCAGATTAGAAAGACTTCTGATGCCCAGCATCAGCAAGTGCGTCAGATCCGCAAGAAGATGATGGAAATCATGACTCGTGAAGTGCAGACAAATGGCTAATTCCAGACAGTATCAGCAAAGACATTTGAAAAGGCCTGCCAGTTCATCTATCCTCTACATGATGTGTATGTACGCAAAGTGAAGATGCTGAAAAAGCCAAAGTTTGAGCTGGGCAAACTTCTGGAACTACATGGTGAAGGCGGTGGTGCTGGGAAGCCTGCAGGAGATGAGACAGGCGCCAAAGTAGAGCAGCCTGATGGATACGAACCCCCAGTTCAGGAATCTGTCTGAGATGCATAATCTGAATTAGAGTCTGTAAAGAAAATAAACACTTGTTCTATATATATATAAAATGTAGAGATATATATATATATCCACGTGACAAATGCAACACCAACTGTTGGTGGTGGAAAGGTAAAGTTACTTTGCCTACCATACCAAGGGTTGCTGGTTCGACTCTTAATGGCTCCTCTGTGGTGTTAATGCGTATAGAGTGTATGTATTATTTTAGAGTAGGGGCGTATAAGTACATGTGAGTCACGGGAAATCAGGGACATATTTCCACGCCGAGAGCTCAAAACCACCTTCCTGGTGGTGTAAAGGAAAAGTAACCTGCCTACCATGCCAAGGATCGCTGGTTCGAATCCTGATGGATCCTCTGTGGTGAATATGTTTTTTTAGAGTAGGGGCATATATGTATCTGTGAGTCAGGAGAAAACAGGGACATATATCCACGGCGAGAAAGCAAAACCAACTGCCTGGTGGTGTAACGGTAAAGTAACCTGCCTACCATACCAAGGATCGCTGGTTCGAATCCTGATGTATATGTTGTTTTAGAATAGGGGCGTATATATAAGTATATGTGAGTCGGGAGAAAGCAGGGTCATATATCCACGGCGAGAAAACAAAACCAGCTGTCTGGTGGTGTAGAGGTAAAGTAACCCGACTACCATACCAAGGATTGCTGGTTCGAATCCTGATGTGTATATTGTTTTAGAATAGGGGCGTATATATAAGTATATGTGAGTCGGGAGAAAGCAGGGTCATATATCCACGGCGAGAAAACAACGCCAGCTGTCTGGTTGTGTAGAGGTAAAGTAACCTGCCTACCATACCTAGAATCGATGGTTCGAATCCGGATGTATATATTGTTTTAGAATAGGGGCATATATATAAGTATATGTGAGTCGGGAGAAAGCAGGGTCATATATCCACGGCGAGAAAATAAAGCCAGCTGTCTGGTGGTGTAGAGGTAAAGTAACCCTGACTACCATACCAAGGATTGCTGGTTCGAATCCT